>JAOTOM010001566.1:0-73051 GCA_034440615.1 Ashinkailepas kermadecensis | reverse complement strand
CTGAGGATGCCTATCATGGAGGTTGCAGTGTACCCTCCCTCCAATTTCTCAGTGCAACGAGCTCCTCTGTTTGGGAAAGGCAGTCCTCTGGGAGTCTGAACGCATAGCGTGATTTTTTTGGTGAGAGGCACACCTCAGACAAACAAATGGTGACCCTCTCGGGAGATCAGAGTGTACTATGTCCAAATGTTCTGGACCAAGAGCTGCCCCTCTGGAGAAATAAGATGCCTCCTTGGCAAAATCATAAATCTGTCAGTGGTATGGTGTAGGGGGGGGCTTGTACCCTCCATGGAACTTCTGCTGAATCCTCTGTGGATTTGTGGGTATGCCAAGGTCTGTACTCTCCCATTCAGTTGTGTAAGCCACTCCACCTGAAAATATCAGCCACATATCTCAGAGAGCAAGGAGGGTGGGGGCAAAAGCAGAACTGCTCATTTTTATCTCTGAGGGTGAAACTGCCCTTCAATGCTTGCTTCCACCCACCCACAATAATTTCAACTTCTAACATGGGAGCCTATGGGATGTGATCCCCCCCTCCCTATTCATCTTGGTCTGCCTATTGCCTTCATGTACTTTACCCCCTTCAATCATCTTAAGAAATCAACATCGGTGGGCCGATCCTTTCAGCAAAATGGGCTCCTCTCACAGATGCCTCACTTCACATCATGAAAACTTCATGAACGCAGCGTAATAAATCAATTAGGATAGAACAGTAAGGTTCCTGTGATACATTCTGTATCATGAAAGGCAAATGCAATCCTCCTGGGGTGGCTGAACCAATTGGCGAAATGCCAATGCAAAATGCATACCCAGAACTCCCATAGGCATACAGCATAAAACTGGCCGCATTTTCCGTGTTTTTACTTAACCTCCGCTAGGTGGAAGGTTGGTGCCGCTGATGTGCGCAGATGAAAGGCGCCAATGTGGAGTTTCAATCCAGGAGTACATCATCCATGGCCTATCCTAACCTAACCTTGCCTAACCTTCCATGCAAGAAATCAATCTTTTAATGAAAAATTTCAAAGCAGTTTTTCCGTAAACAATTCAAATAGAAAACCTAACCTAACCTAAGCTAGCCTGAGCTGTTTTTGAAGAAACTGTAAATTTCCACAATTATTTTTAGAAAATTTAAATTATCCAAATGTTTCTAGCCTACAACAAAAGCCTAACATATCCTAACTTAACCAAACCTAATCCCTTTGGATGTTTCATGGAGGTAAAATGTGTAAGCCTGTGCAAACTGTAATGTTGCTGGTTAGGTTAGGTTAGGTTATGACACTTTTTTAACTTTGAACTTTATATATTACCCAACTCCAGGCCCCTTGTTGGGTGTTGTTTTGCCTTCCAACTGAAAAAAAAACATTTATTTGCAGTGGAAATTACTGGTCACACAATGTTGACCACATTCATAATCATTGCAGGGGATGAAGAAATTCCAAGAATTCAAAAATTATTTTAAGCTGCAAATTTACCTTCAGTGTTTTGTAAGATGGCAACTTTTCAAAATATCAGGTGCCAGAATTGTGTACTTTCCAGTTTGGTAGCAAAATAGCACCAAACAGGGCTTTGACTTTGAATGAGGTAATGCCATAAAACAATGTACACAATACCACAAATACCTGGTAAATTTGTGCTCTAAGGTAATTGTTGATTTCTTGGGATTGCTTTTTCTGATGCAATGTTTATGAATGTGGTTAACATGTGACTACTCATTTCTTCTGCATTGCTTACTTCAGTTGGAAGGCAAAATAACACCAAAAAGGACCTTTGAGTTGGGTAATTTAACATACAATAATGCACAAAGGGAAAAAAAGATGACATAACCTAACCTAGCATAGCCTAACCACCCATATCATAAAACATTATGTTTAAAAGCTGGAAAATTTGCATGCAGTTTTCTCCAATTTGTTTGAATGAAAAAAATTGCCTAACATAACCTAGCCTAACCCAGCCTACCCTATTTTTTAAAGGAAAAAACTGTTTTAATGCAAAAAATAACAATGCTGAAAATGTTTTAAAAAGAACACCTAACCCAACCTAACCAAACTTGCTTGCTTCATGGAGGTATAATGTGCATAAAACTTGTCTTGTGTCTTGTGAATATCTTAAAGCACAATAATACCAAATAACCTAGGCTGGCTGGCATTTTCAGGATTGAAATATAGCTTTAGACTTGACATTTTTCTTCTAAATTTTCCAAACAAAAAACACATGAAAACAAACCTAACATGCTTTTGAAGAAAAATATACAAATTTTGAAACTCAGTATTTTTCTGTTTTTCTAAACTTACGTGAAGCCTTAGCTAACCAAACATAGCCTAACTATCCTATCCTAACCTAGCTCAGCCTCTTTGTTTGCTTTATGGAAGTAAAGTGCGTAAAATGTGTATCACAAACACTAATAAACCACAATAAATCTCCATGGATGTTTGGTTGCTTAACATCTATGGATGTTGGATGATGAAAACAAAATATATGGATGTTGGACAGGGTTGGATTCGTATATTGGGATTCTGGATGTGGGGACAAAAGGTTTGGATCATTCAAGTTGGAGAAGATGATTTTCCTTCTATTTTTGGCATCAGATATTATTTTTAAGTACTTCTAAATTAGTTTTGGGAATTTTATCAGCATTTTATCAAGCAGTAAGTCTCATCATTGTTAAATGGCACTGTTCAACCAATTAGAAAAAGGAGATGACAATTCTCTGCACAGAATAATATTCTGGATAAAAACCAGGAACAGCCAATTTTCGAACCCTAATGTTGGATTATCTAAAAATGTAAAATCTACTCATGCTGCATTGCCTAAAACCAGTAATTTTTTCCCTTAAGCCTGGTGTGATATTTTTGGGGCATTCATAGTTGATTAGTTGCAGAAAAGTCAGCAGTAGCATTGCATTCACACTCCTGTTGTGGAACCGGTCAAAGCTAGTTTTAATCACTGGGTGGTTGAAACCAGCTAGGACTCATTCAATTGTATTCAACTGTTGCCACCTTGTTTCATCAAATTCTGTGTACCATCCTACTTAAAGTAATATCATGTTGCAACACTTCTGTATTTTTGTGTATCTTGTGTACCTATTTCATGACAATGAAACAATCAGACATTGCTCGGATG
This sequence comes from Ashinkailepas kermadecensis, assembly GCA_034440615.1. NCBI lineage: Eukaryota > Metazoa > Arthropoda > Thecostraca > Neolepadidae > Ashinkailepas > Ashinkailepas kermadecensis. The sequence goes on along the minus strand of JAOTOM010001566.1, from coordinate 69,931 downwards.
TTGATGTTTGATCTTGATGTATGTGGGTTTACCTGTGGCATTTATGGCCTCATTTCGCGGCGATGCTGTGTTGGGGAGAAGGAGGAGACCTGTCACTAGTCAAAGTTGGGAATGTTCATGCAAATTTTACTCCTTGAGCTCATTTTACTCATTTACCCTTGGATACACCCTCGCCAGGCACCCACGATCACTTGTGGAAAGCTGCGCCTGTGTGTGACTGACACACTTACTCACTTGCTTCCTACCGGTATCGTGTTGTGCACGTAACATGCTCATCGTGTTTTCCCCCGCAGTTGGCGATCAGTTTGTATCATGGCAGCTGAGGTTCGGGAATACTACAGCTACCTTCTTGGAGAGGTGGAAATCCCACCGGGACCCATCGTTCTGCCAGAGGGACTGACACCAACCATTCTGGCTAAGGTTAGTTAACAGCCTGCCAAAAAGCCCATATCTGGTTATGAGGCCAGGCAAGCAGACAGGTGGGTTGTGCAGGATGTTTACCAAACATCTTGGTTCAGCTACCTCGTCACCAGCCGATGCTTGACGGAGATGAGGTATTGTCGGGAAACACTTCGCCTCCTGAGTTTTTATGTGAAACCAGTTAATATAACTTGAGTTCAATTTGTTCAGGTGTCTCGCGACACTAATCATCACGTTGCCAACATTATTTATTGACTGTGTATGTGTGGCTTTATATTGGTTGGTCTGCCACCAGCAGTCCTTTTGTCCACCGTCCGTCGGCAGGAGACCAATGTGTGGCTTTAGATTGATTGGTTTGCCACCAGCAGACCTTTTGGTCGCCGTCCATCTGTAGGAGACCAATGTGTGGCTTTAGATGAGCTGGTTTACCATCAGCGGGCCTTTTCGGTCACCATCCATCTGCTGGATGCCAATGTGTGTGTGGTGGCTTTGGATGGGTTGATCTGCCACCATCTGTCCTTTTGGTCGCTGTTGGTCTGCGAGCAATTAATTGCAGTGTTGACTTATTGTTGACGCAATGCGAGCAATGTGTAAAATGTTCCAAGATCCTGGTCGGAGTAAAATTCAGTAAAATTAAAAATCGCTCTACCACAGCAATATTCTCTTCCGAATCCGTATGATACGCCGGGCTTCATGCTTTTCATATCTTCATGATGCACGAATTCATATATGAATGTGTCGAAAAAGAAATCAAGGTTCTTCTTCTTGTCATATCCCGATGCACCTTTTGTGTACTATGGGATGCCTTTCAGCACATTAACACTTTAAGCTTGGACCATGAATGACGCATGACGCTTAGCTGACGTTGCGTCCGCTTCCAGATTATTTACCAGACGCTGGTGAAGAAGGCCACCATGCTGGAGGAGGTGCGCCAGATCCAGATTCTGTACAGCGCTTGGGCCATTCTCAACGACGCCTACACGCCGGTCAGCGTCACCTCGAAAGGTTCGCAGAGTGGCGGCGTGTCGGCGGCGTACGACGTCGGCGCGCGGACGCGGCGGTCGACCGCAACCCAGGTCAACACGGACACCCGATGTGCTGGCGCGCAAACCGAGCGGCAGCGGCGCTCCGGCGGCCCGCAGGCGGGCGTCGTCTCGCAGACGCCGCCAGCCACCCGGCGCGACGAGTCGACGCAGACGACGCGCCGCGTCTCCAGCTTCACGGCGCACGCCGGCAGCCAGACGGTACGGGCCGAAGGTAGCCGCACGGCAGCCAGCCAGACGGTGCGGGCCGAAGGCAGCCGCACGACATCCAGCCAGACGGTGCGGGCCGAAGGCAGCCTCACGGTAGCCAGAGCCAGCCAGACGGTAGCGGCGGGTGGACATGGGGTGACGGCGGGTAGCCAGACTCTGATAGCGGGTGTCAAGTTGGTCGCGAGCGGCAGTCAGACGGCACCAGGTGGCGGCAGGCTGTTGGCCGTGGGTAGCCAGACGGAGGGCGGTGTGGCGGTGTTGCCGGGCCGCCCGACCAGTGCCGGCACGCAGACGATGGTGCGCGGCGACAGTGCGGCGGCCACGCAGACGGTGTGGCGGCCGCGCTGGCGGCTCGGCCGGGTGGTGGGCGCGCCGCGGCCGCCGCCGGTCCGTTCGGCGTTCTCCAGCGGCGTCGAGGACAAGGGCTTCCCGCGCCGCTTCCACGGCCACCGGCTGTTGCGCAAGAGCGACGCCGAGCCGCGCCCGGTGCCGCTGACTGCGGCGGCCGTCGGCGCCGACCCCAGACCGGTGAGTTGGCTCACCGTGTCTCACCCCGTGAGCGTGGCAGGTATTTCGTGCTGTGTCGCCGGTGTCTCATCGTCTCACCTCGTGAGCGCGGCAGGTATCCCTTGCTGCGTCGCCGGTGTCTCGCCACTGTCACGGCTATTCGTGCAGTACGCTCGGCTCCCTAAGGCATACACACGTGTATGTTTCAGTATCGTGGAATTCCTCAATCTATGTGGAAACCAGCACCTAATTAGAGTTTGCTTTTACCTCCTCGAACAGGGTTTTGACTTCTTGAACTGAGGTCCGTAAACTAAGCCTGCGTTGAACCACATTAGCTCATCCAACCTCTTCAACATTATTCTCACATTATTATCCTGAAGTGGTTTTGCGAACTGTTGCTGTTTTTCTAATTTAGTCATTTTTTAAATGTGCAATATTATTGGCTTCTTTCGACATCATGGCTGGTTTTAACGTCTTCGGCTTCGACCTTCCACTCTACCAGGAGCGAATGTCAGGACGCTGGTATGCTCTATACGCAGAGTGAAGATCATGCTGCTGAAGAAGCACCAGTGAATGTCAGGACGCTGGTATGCTCTATACGCAGAGTGAAGATCGTGCCGTTGATGAAGCACCAGCAGCCTCCATCACCTGTTGTGCGTGTACGCGTGTGCGTGTTCCTGAAACAGCGCCCTGGCATCGAATGCGCCGGTCACGGTCGGGCTCCGACTCACTCGGTACCGATAGATGGGCCATCGGGGCACATGCCACGTGCTGGCATCTCAGTCTGCTAGACCTGTTGTCACTCCCCGCGGCTACGATGGGCGGCGCAGTTCGGTGGCTAACGGGCGTACCAGGGACAGCTTGCGGATGTTGGCAAACCAGTCTTATTTCTGGTCACCGGTTAGTCTGCGTTAAATACGTTTCCTGGATAGTTTTAATCTCGATGAGGGTAACCTATTGACACAGTTTACACATGGGTAAAGATGACCCAGTGACTCGAAAGTGAGTGAGTGACGTTGGTAACGATAACCTAGTGACTCTAAAGTGAGTCAGTGGAAGTGGGCAGTGATAACCCAGCAGGGTTAAAATAATGGTTTTTCGTTAGGTGTGAGATGTCGAAACAAGCACAGTAGGATGTCGAAATTTGCCATGGAATTAGTGTCATTTAAAATACTTTTGACATCTCGGACTCAAATTCGAGCTCATTGTGTAGGTACTTATGACTGTACCTTTATCAATTATTTTGAGATGCATAATTTAAGAAGAGCTATATTTTGGATAGAGAGAATAATAACTATGCTATAAACTGGTATCGTATGCCATATCACATTATATGTATCCCCTTACCTGAAATTGCTTTGCGAAATCTTGGTGTATCACCATTCCTTATTGAGAGCATGCACATGCTACTTATGAACTAGATACTGTTAGAAAGGAGACAGGAAGACTTCATAAACATGCATCAAGGAGCAGGATGTCGATACTTCTTGGAGAAGGATGTTGATTGAGCGTTCAGAAAGTGGTATATTCCACCCTATTTCACGAATAATTTATCACTGTAACCCAGTGACTCGCACATGACATTCTACTTAATGTTAATGAGTGAGTATTTGTGGAGACTTGCGCACCGGTCTCTGCCTGGTGCGGAGACGTTCTAGAGTCGTCCAAAATAATCCACCCATCACTTGAAATGTCGGATGTTATCTGTGCCCAAGCCTATCAGTACCGACCTCTGATCGTTGGGCGCGGCTGCACCCGACTGACTTCAACACGCATAACAGCACGTGCTGTGGACACTGCACGCATCGCACCATGTGTTTTCCAAACCGGACACGCCATTCCGTGTGCTGTGGAGGCCGGACACGTGCAGCCACATGTTGTCGAGGCCGGAGAGGTGACATCGCCCTCTGTTGTCACGTTGTCGTTGTGGCCAGGTGTCGGCGAGAGGTGACATCGCCGTCTGTTGTCACGCTGTCGTTGTGGCCAGGGCCCTTTTTTGCGTGGCTGTGGCCGGGGGTGGGCGAGAGGTGACATCGCCGCGCATGCTGCGCTGTGCCAGGTGTCGACGAGGGGTGACATCGCTGTCTGTTGTCATGCTGTTGTCCAGGCGAATGGGTACATCGCGTCTGTTGTCATGCTGTCGCGTGCGGGCCAGGTGTCGGCGAGAGGTGACATCGCCGTCTGTTGTCACGTTGTCGTTGTGGCCAGGTGTCGACGAGGGGTGACATCGCCCTCTGTTGTCATGCTGTCGCTGTGGCCAGGTGTCGGCGAGAGGTGACATCGCCGTCTGTTGTCATGCTGTCGCTGTGGCCAGGTGTCGACGAGGGGTGACATCGCTGTCTGTTGTCATGCTGTCGCTGTGGCCAGGTGTCGACGATGGGTGACATCGCTGTCTGTTGTCATGCTGTCGCTGTCGCTGTGGCCAGGTGTCGGCGAGAGGTGACATCGCCGTCTGTTGTCACGTTGTCGTTGTGGCCAGGTGTCGGCGAGAGGTGACATCGCCCTCTGTTGTCACGCTGTCGCTGTGGCCAGGTGTTGGCGAGAGGTGACATCGCCGTCTGTTGTCACGTTGTCGTTGTGGCCAGGTGTCGACGAGGGGTGACATCGCCCTCTGTTGTCATGCTGTCGCTGTGGCCAGGTGTCGGCGAGAGGTGACATCGCCGTCTGTTGTCATGCTGTCGCTGTGGCCAGGTGTCGACGAGGGGTGACATCGCTGTCTGTTGTCATGCTGTCGCTGTGGCCAGGTGTCGGCGAGAGGTGACATCGCCGTCTGTTGTCATTGTCGTTGTCGTGTAGGGGGTGAATCGCCCTCTGTTGTCATGCCCGTGTCGCGGAGGTGACATCGCTGTCATGCTGTCGCTGTCGCCAGGTGTCGGCGAGAGGTGCCGCTGGCGACGGCGCCCAGTCCTGCCGGGACAGCCACTCCGACTCGGACACGGGCGCGCCTCTGGACCCCCGGCCCAGGGGCGTCGAGCCGCGCCGCCGCTCGACGTCAGCCTCGTCCACCTGCGGTCCGGAGCTGGCCGCCCGGCTCGGCCATCCCAGCTCGCCGGAGGGCGCCGCCGACGACTCTGTGACCTCCGCGGACGGTCAGTGTGCTGGGGGCGCTTGGTCAAGTGCACACTGGCACTCATCGGCCAAGTGATAAGTGTGCCCAAGGTGATATTCTGGCAGTTAGTGTGCTCGTGGTTTAAAAAAATAATTTGTGTGATGGTATGGACCAGGGTGAATCAAAATAGCACAGTTCGCTTCGTCACGAGGTGGTGTCAGATATGGTTACTTATATGTTTCCGAATATGGCGACCCCGGTCCTGGGGGCTGATGTGGGATGCGATGATGCTTGTCAGGGGGTGGTGTGGGATGTGACGATGCTTGTCAGGTGCAGCTGATGTGGGATGTGACGATGGTTGTCAGGTGCAGCTGATGTGGGATGTGACGATGCTTGTCAGGTGCAGCTGATGTGGGATGTGACGATGGTTGTCAGGGGGTGGTGTGGGATGTGGCGATGGTTGTCAGGGGGTGGTGTGGGATGTGACGATGCTTGTCAGGTGCAGCTGATGTGGGATGTGACGATGGTTGTCAGGGGTGGTGTGGGATGTGACGATGGTTGTCAGGGGGTGGTGTGGGATGTGACGATGCTTGTCAGGTGCAGCTGATGTGGGATGTGACGATGGTTGTCAGGGGGTGGTGTGGGATGTGACGATGCTTGTCAGGTGCAGCTGATGTGGGATGTGGCGATGGTTGTCAGGGGGTGGTGTGGGATGTGACGATGCTTGTCAGGTGCAGCTGATGTGGGATGTGACGATGGTTGTCAGGGGGTGGTGTGGGATGTGACGATGGTTGTCAGGGGGTGGTGTGGGATGTGACGATGCTTGTCAGGTGCAGCTGATGTGGGATGTGACGATGGTTGTCAGGGGGTGGTGTGGGATGTGACGATGGTTGTCAGGGGGTGGTGTGGGATGTGACGATGCTTGTCAGGTGCAGCTGATGTGGGATGTGACGATGGTTGTCAGGGGGTGGTGTGGGATGTGACGATGGTTGTCAGGGGGTGGTGTGGGATGTGACGATGCTTGTCAGGTGCAGCTGATGTGGGATGTGACGATGGTTGTCAGGGGGTGGTGTGGGATGTGACGATGCTTGTCAGGTGCAGCTGATGTGGGATGTGACGATGGTTGTCAGGGGGTGGTGTGGGATGTGACGATGGTTGTCAGGGGGTGGTGTGGGATGTGACGATGCTTGTCAGGTGCAGCTGATGTGGGATGTGACGATGGTTGTCAGGGGGTGGTGTGGGATGTGACGATGGTTGTCAGGGGGTGGTGTGGGATGTGACGATGCTTGTCAGGTGCAGCTGATGTGGGATGTGACGATGGTTGTCAGGGGGTGGTGTGGGATGTCACGATGGTTGTCAGGGGGTGGTGTGGGATGTGACGATGCTTGTCAGGTGCAGCTGATGTGGGATGTGACGATGGTTGTCAGGGGGTGGTGTGGGATGTGACGATGGTTGTCAGGGGGTGGTGTGGGATGTGACGATGCTTGTCAGGTGCAGCTGATGTGGGATGTGACGATGGTTGTCAGGGGGTGGTGTGGGATGTGACGATGCTTGTCAGGTGCAGCTGATGTGGGATGTGACGATGGTTGTCAGGGGGTGGTGTGGGATGTGACGATGGTTGTCAGGGGGTGGTGTGGGATGTGACGATGCTTGTCAGGTGCAGCTGATGTGGGATGTGACGATGGTTGTCAGGGGTGGTGTGGGATGTGACGATGGTTGTCAGGGGGTGGTGTGGGATGTGACGATGCTTGTCAGGTGCAGCTGATGTGGGATGTGACGATGGTTGTCAGGGGGTGGTGTGCAGCGTGGGAAAAGTGGTTCGCTGACCTGGAGTCGGAGAATAAAAAAATTGTATCGGAGCCCTCCAAAAAAAGAAGATATTCCTGTCCATGGAGTCGGAGAATAAAAAAATTGGCCTGACCCCCCAAACAAAAATGTTGTGCCATTCATATCACGCACCACCTTAGGCCTGACGTTAAAATATGCAGTTATGGATGCCTCGCCCCCAAACAGTATATAAACTTACACCCCTTTACTGGACCCTAAGTCACTTCAATCACGCCCACTTAATTCACCTGCACTTACTAGGTTTTTTCAGGAAAGCCCTCAAAACTTTGTCTCAACCCGAGTATACACAACCAATCGAGACAAAGATCTTCGCACAAAGGGAAGGGGACGAAGCAGCGAGGCGATACGCGCGATCAAAGCGTGGTCGCTGTGTAAACATGACTGCAGTATTTAAACAATTTCAAGACCGCTGCTTGACCTCAATTCCTGTCGCCTTTAATAGGATTTCATACGTCAATACGGTATTACCTTTTTCCTTCAGTTATGTGGGAATCAATACACTGAAGATATATGTTCATGATCGTGAAATTACGTTGTCTTTATCCTAAATCAAAACATGAATCGGGCGAGACCGTCCCAATAATTTGTTAATTCTCCTACTCTAGTACGGATATTGTGCGCCTTACGGCGACGGATCCAAGGGTGGTCGTATCAAATGACAGATTTTCGTAACTATTTTAAATGACGTCTAATTGTGGCCATAAATAGCCCGGAGAACGTTTAAACTCCGTACATGCTCAGTTACTGCAGTTGCTGAAGTGATAAAACTACTATTCAGATGCTTTTCTCTTGATGGGTTACTGTAGTTTTGCGAATTGAGGTGGAATTCATACCAAAGTAACCCAAGGTTTTTTGCATTTTTTTAGCATTTACATGGCTCACAAAAATAGGTCTTCTGCCATCAATGAAGTTCGCTAGCTGATGCTATTTTATGCATTTCAATTCGAAATTGAATGCTCTATTTCATGAAATTAACAGAATTACTGAAAACTGTCTGAGATGTCCAGAATTACGTTCTCCGGTAGTCTCCGATTGGAATGCGGCTGGAGAACGGACCTCGGGTGGTGTTCTATAGCCTTTCCTCGGGTCCGATATGCGAACATTTGACGTCATTGTATATATTTAGAGTTCCAACCAGGCCCTTGTCATCCCCATGCCTTCCTGCGTGTCGCCTGGAATGGTACAAATGACGTCATCTGGGGTACACCTTTAGGGCCGTTTTAATGGTTTGGTGTAAATTAAAATCAAAATATTTTCAATTCAACTCACTTTCTAAATCTTCTAATATCGCGTCTGTTCTTTTATAATCTTGTTCAGCTGTTATTTTATAAGATTCAGTTAGGCTGCGAATTAGACGACCACCATCACGAAACGCAGCGTTTTAGGGGCACACTTTTTCTCAAATTCTTAGATGACGCGGTTGAGTCATAAATGGCGCAGTTGTTTACATAGCTCTCTTGTAAGTTCTACGTTTCATTTCACATCTTGTGTTCGCTGTCCGCGCGTTTAAGTTTAATTTGTTTTATTGTGTTGTGTTGTGGTGTATCTTGTGTGTAGTTGCACGGTTAGCTGTAGATTTTGTTGTCGTTAATTAGTGATAGAAATTGAGATGTGTTCCGTATTAGGTATCTAATATGTTGATGCCGCTTATCATGTAGATTTGCAGTTTCAGGTAATTTCTGATTTCATGGAATGTCTTTTTCTAGCGCAATGCTTGTGAATGCGCTGAACATGATGTGAACACTTATTTCCTCTGCAAATGTATACTTTTTAGTTGGGAGGCAGCATACCATGCAAAAATGGGCTTGGGGTTGGGTAATATATCATAAAAGGTAATGTTCCAAATGAAGAACAATGATGTAGCATAACCTAAACTAACCTAACAAAGTTTCTGAGCATTAAAAAAATGTTCAAACTCAGAAAGACCTAACCTTACCTAACCTATCCTGAACTGGTTTTGAAGAAAACTCAATTAAAAGAAAAATCACCCACACCCCCAATTTTTTTCTACCTTCCCACAAAACCCTAACTTAGCTGAAATTAACTAAACATAACTCCCTTGTATGCTTCATGGAGGTATAATGTGTGTAAAACGTGTTGAGTGGTTACCTTAAACTGTAATAATATATCCTAGATATTGTGCTTATCCTACATATTGTGATTGAGATAGAGAAGGTGGCCTAAAATTCAGTGTCAGTATCCTATGGTTTATTTTTCAAACACCTGGAAAGAAGAGAGTTTTTCAATCAACATGCTTGGGGGACGAGTGGTCTTGGGGTAAGATGCTCGTCTCACAATCGAAAGGTTGTGGGTTCGAGTCTCACCCGTCGCTACTATTCGCCCGCGACCAATCGGCGTGAGAGATTGGCGACGCTATATGACTCAACGGTCGACGTGTCGTAAAAACCAATAACCAACCAATCAACATGCTTAAGTTTCCAAGAGATGGAAATACATGCAAGACTTAGTTAGTTCACAAAGTGAAAAAGAGCTCAATGAGTTCATCCAACCAACTCATTCATTTGGTCCAACCATTTTACCTCGGATGATTATGATCCTGGCTATCTGATGCAGCTGAAGCTGATGCTGCAATGGCAGCACCTGCCTCTTCCGAAACCTGGTGCCATTCCATGAATTAACCTGCCTACCAGATTTGTGTGGTATGCAGTGTTGAATCATGCATATCTGTTGTGCTTGCTGTATTTTGGAGAATCTTATCCTTGTATAGCTAAATGAAGAACCAGTTCAGCTAGTTTGGTGCCACTTCAATTCACATGCATATAGCACGACCACCATCAGTAAACTGGGACTGGAGCGTGACGGCCTTGCTGTCGTTGCCGGCTTCGTCGCCTACAAAATAAGGCGTGTCAATACAGCGCTTGGCTGTTCGACGTCTGAAGCACCGGAGGCGCTCCTGACAACTGTGTCCAGCTCTTCGCTCACCACCATCGGTTGCGGCCGGCTCTACGTGGCACAGACCTGGTAGACGGTGCTGGTAGACCAGTTTAATTCATATTTCTGCTCCATCATGGGCCCAACCTGCGCCGGCGAGGCCAGCATTGTGAGGCGCCTGGTAGGCGTCATCAGCAGCCGGCAGCCGAGGCTAGATGTCTGTGTGGCACGGAGGCTGACTCGAGTTGGGATGCATGTCCGCATCGGCTGGTTACACTATAATTCCGCTCGGCAGAGCGCAGAGAGGCGGGCATCTAGGCAGGTGCGCCAGCATGTCACCAGCCAGCGATAGGATGTCCACCCTCACACTGCCGATCATCTGTCACCGTCCCTGCTGTGTATCGTGTCGTGTCGCCCGGTTCTGCTCTTTTTCTCCGTGTTCGCTGCTGCCGCCGTGACCGCCAGTTCACGGCGGCACCAGTTAGCGGACTGGTGGCGCCCCCTGTGCTGCCCGTCCTGGCGACACTTGGCACTGCTTTCGTGTCACCCGATCCTACCGTATTGTTAGCGTGTTTTGCTGTTGCGACTGTGACCATTGTCGGGTTGGCGGCGATCCCTGTACCGGCCCGTCCTGGCGGCACTTAACAATGCTCTCGTATCGCCCGGTCACGCTGTCCTGTTGGCGTGTTTTGCTGCTGCCGCTGTGACCAGGGGCAGACTAGCGGCGCTCCCTATGATTGCTCGTTCTGGCTGCACTTGGCACTGGCAGTGCCATGTAGCAGGTTTGGCTTATGCCACTTCATTGTTGCTTGTATCTATCATTTGGCCTATGATCATTGATTGGAAAGAACGACATGCAAAGTCCCTTTGCTCCACGAACTTTGATTGCGATCCTTCATTCACGCTCTGAACCGGAACCAACACAGAAGCCGACTAGGTCGACTACGCCGACGCGTAGGAGCGTTTTGGAATGATCCAGATCTAGTCCTGAACGCATTGCTTGGGAATGCCACCAATACATGACTGGCCGCTTTTGGAGCCCCCATGTTTTCAGTCCGTCCGTCGAATGTAGCCTCCTAACTAGAGTAAAATTTGACTTACTTTTGGGAGGTGTCAGCCCCCTTTAAGACTGACGTGAGCCCACCTTCCCCCAATAATTTCATATTTTAACATGTGGCGCTAATGGGGCCTCTCGACTGAAGGTCTTCCTGTTACCTCCAGGTATTGCGTCCCCCAAATCATTTTCTGAAAGTTCCACCCCCGTTGCTGAGCTGGCACGGGGGCTTACAGATGTCCCCATAAAAGGAATGTCTGCCTCTCACGTGCTCCCTATGGTACTATCGATCTGATAAAAAACAATTGTCACCTTCCTTGACATCTAAATCAGGGGCGTTGCCGCATATAGAGGGGGATGAAAAGGTGTTTCGGTTAATTACTTTTGCCATGCAACACCACAAGCACAATGCTAAATTTGATACAGATTGGGGCTCTTCCCCCCCCGCCCCCATCCACCTGGTTCCATCATGGCGACGACCACGCTTCAGATACGTCCTTACTGCATCCCGCCGCAGTAAGATGTTAATTCTCTGCCGTATTTGACTTGTCCTACCTCCCTTTGCACGCTGTTTCGGGTATAATATGCGTATGAAAGGTATTGGAGATCCCTTCCGGGACTATGACGCTCTAAGTTTGCACCTAAACCTCTTAAACTCTCGTTTTCTCCCCCGTAGTGTACACACGTTGCGTATCTTCGAAGCGTGTAAGCGCTGGCCCATGTTAAGTGTACCCCTGATGACGTCATTTAAGGACCTGCGCAAAAAGCTGCGCAGTTGGGATGACGCCACCTGGTATATATCGCCTTGGTTCCAACCAGGCCGTTGTCATCCCCATGCCTTCCTGCGTGTCGCCTCGAATGGTACAAATGACGTCATCTGGGGTACACCTTTTTGGCCGTTTTATTGGTTTGATGTACATTAAAATAAAAATATTTTAAGTTCAACTCACTTTTTAAACCTTTTAATATCGCGTCTACAGTTTTATAATCTTGTTTAGCCGTTATTTTATCAGTTTCAGTTAGGCTGCGAATTAGACGACCACCATTATGAAAGGCAGCGTTTTATGGGCACGCTTTTTCTCAAATTCCTAGATGACGCAGTTTAGTCATAAATGGCGGAGTTGTTTACATATCTATCTCGTAGGTATTATGCAAGGTATTATGTATAGTATCACACGTCGTGTTGCTGTCGCAGCGTTTTGGTTGCAGTTTTATTGTATTGTGTTGTGTCGTGGTTTATCTTATGTGTAGTTGCACTGTTAGCTGTAGCCTATTGCTGTAGTTAATTATTGATGGAAATTGAGGTGTTTTCTGTATTAAGTTTATACCTAATATGCTGATTCCGCTAATCTGGTAAATTCGCAGTTTAAGGTAGTTTCTGATTTCATGCAATTTCTTTTTTCTAATCAGTCTTTTGAATGTGCTGAGCATGATGTGACCACTTATTTCTTCTGCAAATGCATGCCTTTCAGTTTGGATGCAGCAGATCACCCAAAAAGTGGCTTGGAGTTGGGTAATATATCATAAAAAGTAATGTTCCAAATCAAGAAAAAAAAATGCAACATAACCTACCCTAACCTAGCCTAACCATCCATGCAAGAAAGCGAATTTTTCTTGTAAAAATGGAAAATTTCAAGGCATTTTTTTTGCTCTCAAAAATGTTCAAGTTAAAAACCTAACCTAAGCTAGCCTGAACTGTTTTTAAGGAAAATGAACTATTTTAACATAAATTCCCTCCCCCCAAAAAAAAAAACATTTTTTTGTAACTTACCACAAAACCCTAACCTAGACTAACTTTCCCAAACCCAACCATTGTGTATGCTTCATGGGGGTAAAAGGTGTTTAAAATATGTCCAGTGATATAATTTTCACTGCAAAATTGAAATATGATGAACAGTTTCATCATAACACTGACAAAATGTATTTCAAAATTACAACAGTTAGCCAGGCCATCCCCGGTTCAGGATTGGTTTTCAGTTCAATGTTTTAGTGGAACCTTCACCTGTTCTACCATTCAAGAAGACAACTAAATGAGGGTATGTGTTGGTGTTGGTGTGTGCAACTTTTTCAATTAACATATCTAACTGTATGAATGTCAGGTTCCAGGTGAATAGCAATGGACTGTGTATGTGCTGTAGCAACATGCAAGATGTGGGAAGAAAAATCTGGAAAGGAGAGAGATTGTAAATCAACATGTTTAAGTTTCCAAGAGATGGAAATACCTGTAAGATTTGGTTGACAAAGTGAACAATAGCTGATGGAGTTCATCCAACCAACTTATTCATTTGTTCCAACCACTTTAACCTCTGATGATTATGATCCTGGCTACCTGATGCAGCGGAAGCTGATACCACAACAGCAACATCTGCCTCTCCTGAAGCCTGGTGCCATTCCATGAATTAACCTGCCTACCAGATATGAATGGTATGAAGTGCTGAATCATGCATGTCTGGTGTGCTTGATGAAGTTTGGAGCATCTTATCCTTGTGTAGCTAAATGAAGAACCAATTCAACTAGTTTGACACCACTTCAATTCACATTATGAATATAGCGTGACCACCATCAGCAAACTGTGACTGGAGTGTGCACTGGCGGATCTAGCCGACCGGTTTGGGGGGAAAATTTTCGGTTTTCGGCGTTAGCCCCCCCCCCCCCTCCCCAGTGGCGTACTTAGGAATTGTATCAGGGGAGGGGTCGAAGGGATTTGGAGGGCGCCCATTCTCCCACTATTTTTGGTTAAAAGCATCGGATTTCTACCACTATTTGTCAAAGGGACCCATTTTGTACAATAATAATTAAGGACAGCATAATTTCCTGTGTAGGGGCCCCAGCCTACCTCCACCGCTTCTGAGTTACGGGATTTTTGTTCTTATTCACCAAAACATTCACGTTCACGTTCAACGTCTTGTACCACGTCAACGTTCGTGCACGTGTACACACTGGCAGATCCGATTTTGTCAATTCTTGCTGTAAGCAAAACTTGAGCAGCATATAACCCTCGATGTGTGTCAGAATGTACTATGCTACCATATTGGCTTCTAAACAATTTTAAAAATACCTTTAAAATTGGAGATTCATCCATCGAGACGATATTTTTTCACGTCGGCAAAGGTTACTGCGTTTTAATTCAGTTTGCTTCTGTTAGTTTCGGGGGAAGACACTATGCCCCCCCCCCTTTAAGCGCTTCGGGGGGCATGGCCGGAATGTCCCCTCCCTGGATCCGCTAGTGGGAGTGTGACTATCTTGCCTTTGTTGCCGGCTTCGTCGCCTACAAAATGAGACGTGTCAATACAGCGCTTGGCTGTCCGACGTCTGAAGCACCCGAGGTGCTCTTGGCCGCTGTGTCCAGCTCTTGGCTTATCACTATCAGTCGCGGCAGGCTCTAAGTGCCACAGACCTGTCGGATGGCGGTGGTAGACCAGTTTAATTCTTATTTCTGCTCCATCATATGCACAACCTGTACCGGCGAGGACGACATCGTGAGGCGCCTAGAAGACGTCATCAGTAGCCGGAAGCCGAGGCTAGATGTCCGTTTGCACGGAGGCTAACTCGAGTTGGGCTGCATGTGCGCATTGGCTGGTTGCGCTAGAACTCTGCTTGGCAAAGCGCAGAGAGGCGAGCAGCTAGGCAGGTGCGCCAGCATGTCACCAGCCAGCGATAGGATGTCACCCTCACACTGTGGTCATATGTCACCGTCTCTGCGGTGGCGTGTCGTGTCGCCCGGTTCTGCCTTTTTCTCCGTGTTTGCTGTTGCCGCCGTGACCAGGGGCGGACTGGCGGCGCCCTCTGTGCTGCCCGTTCTGGCGGCACTTTTCACTGCTTTCGTGTCGCCCGGCCCTGCCGTTTTTCAGCGTGTTAGCGTGTTTTTCTGTTGCGACTGTAACCATTGGCGGGTTGGCATCGCTCCTTGTGCCGGCCCGTCTTGGCGGTACTTGGCACTGCTGTGGTATCGCCAGGTCTCTCTGTCTTGTCGGCGTGTTTTGCTGCTGCCGCTGTGACCAGGGATAGTCTGGTGGCACTCCCTATGCCGACCCGTCCTGGCGGCACTTGGCACTGCTTTCAGCTCTGGTACTGCTATGGAGCAGATGTGGCGTATGCCACTTCATTATTTCTGATATTTATCATGTGGCCTATCAGCATTGATTGGAAGGAACGATATACAAAGTCCTTTTCCCCCACGAACATTGATTGCAATCATTCATTCATGCTCTGAACCGGAACCAGCACAGACGCCGACTAGGTCGACTACGCCGACGTTTAGGTGTGTTTTGGAATGAGCCAGATCTAATCCTGAATGCATTGCTAGGAATTGTCACCAATACATGTCTGACCGCTTTCCCAATAATTTCAGATTTTAGCTGTCATGTGGCACTAATGAGGCTTCTCGACTGAATGTCTTCTTGTTACCTCCATGCATTGCGTCCTTCCAATCATTTTCTGGAAGTTCCACCCCTGCTGCTGACCCGCGCGGAGGCTCAGATTCCCCAATAAAAAGGAGTGTCTGGCTTTCACGCGTTCCCTATGGTCCTATCGATGTGGAAAAAAAACAATTGTCCCCTTCCTTTTCCCCTAAATCAGGTGCACTGTCACATATAGAGGGGATTAAAAGGTGTTTTCGGCCAATTACTTTTCCAATGTAACACCATAAGCCCAATGCAAAATTTGATACAGATTGGTGGACTTGCCTCCCCTCCCCACCTGGTCCCATCATAGCGACGCACACGCTTCGGATACGTCCTTACTGCATCTCGACGCGGGAGGATGTTAATTCCCTGCCGTATTTGACCTGTCCTACATCCTATCATATTGACTTTACCTTTGAGGGCTCATTCAGGCATAATATGCATATAAAAGGTATTGGAGATCCTTTCCAGAACTACAATGTTCTAAGTTTTGCACCTACACCTCTTAACCCATCATTTTCTCTCCCGCAGTGTACATACGTTGCACATCTTCGTCAGCGTGTTAGCGGTCGGGCCTATGTTAAGTGTGTACCCCTGATGACGTCATTTACGGACCTGCGCAGAAAGCTGCGCAGTAGGGATGGCGCCACCTGGTATATATCGCCTTGGTTCCAACTATGTTGGCAAGATATGGCAGGAAATTATGGCAGCAATACGAGAGGTTTTGTAATGGAGTTTTTTTATGGTGTAATGCCAGTATCTCCCGTAATTATCAAGAAGAATCGTGGTATTTTCCAATCTTTCCTTCTAAAGTGTCATTTCGACAGAATTCTGAAGACATACGAAAAACTAATCCCTCATATCTTTGTTATTCATAATGAGACGAGATTGACGCAAGCTAAATGACGATTCATCTGGGTTACAGTGCTTGCGCTTGGCCGCCGTCCTGCCAGTGTGAAAATATCCTGGAGAGTAATAGGCTGAGGTAATAACTAGCTCAGAAATTTACATTATTTTGTTCTCTATTGCTTTTATGCTATGTTGATGCTTTTGTTTCGTTCGGATTTGTGGGCATCGTGCACACCAACGATTGACCTGAGTAGCCCCCCCCGAGTTCGGCCTTGATTGGGGCCCAAACTGGGCCAGGACATAGTTTGTAACTGTGCGATCCGTAGCTATCTGATATAACCAAGGGCTCCACCACAAATGTGTGGGATTTTGCAGCCACATTTCCCTGCACCTTCAATATCAGTTCTTCCAGGCAAAATAAATGTATAGGTATAGCCAGAGTTGAATGTATTTATTCCAAGCATATTTGCTGATTCATACACACATGCAATAGGTCACATGCATAATATGCAATAGGTTTGACACATGCACAATGCAATCCAAACAACCACCACAAACTTGTAGGCATTCTGATATAACATGATATGCTTCCTGGGCAATTGACTGCAATCTGCATTTCATGCCTTATGGCCTGCTATGCCATGCTCTTCTGTTCTGTTGTCCAGGCTTCTAATTTGTATGATGGACTGGAAACTGCAACTGCATTGTTGGAGCTGGACTGAGATCCTGTAAACAAAATGTCATCCATTATTGGCACGTTTCATTCGGAGAATAAAAAAGTTCAACATTTGCAGTCACAATCCTGGAGAATAAAATGTCCTTAGGTCTCCATACTCCAGGAGAAGCCCAAAATTCCCACCCTGGTGGTGTGGGATGTGACGATGGTTGTCAGGGGGTGGTGTGGGATGTGACGATGCTTGTCAGGTGCAGCTGATGTGGGATGTGGCGATGGTTGTCAGGGGGTGGTGTGGGATGTGACGATGGTTGTCAGGGGGTGGTGTGGGATGTGGCGATGGTTGTCAGGGGGTGGTGTGGGATGTGACGATGGTTGTCAGGTGCAGCTGATGTGGGATGTGACGATGGTTGTCGGGTGCTGGTGTGATGTAGCGGCCACCTGTCATGTGCTGATGTGTGGCACAGTTCTCCGTGTCGAGGAGCGCCCCGCTATGGCCGGTACCCGAGCTGCTGGCGTTGTCTGCGTGGTGTGTGGCGCAGTTCCCGTGTCGAGGGGCGCCCCGCTATGGCCGGTACCCGAGCTGCTGGCGTTGTCTGCGTGGTGTGTGGCACAGTTCCCGTGTCGAGGGGCGCCCCGCTATGGCCGGTACCCGAGCTGCCGGCGTTGTCTGCAGGCACTGTGCTGCTGCAGCTGAGCTCCGTCGTGGCGGTGGACAGCCGCGGCAGCTATCTGCTCCACCAGCCGCCGGAGCTGAAGCTGACTGCCGGCGGCGACCGCGGCCCGTCCGACATGGAGCTGGAGTCGGACCCCAACTGATGGACTCCCGCTCACCACCCCACCCCACCTCGCCCCGCCCCACTCCCCTCAGTCACTCACCCCACGGAGTGACGTTCAGGTGGGGACTGATTTGACACCCTCCCCGTGCCGTGCGCCCTATGGCGGAGCTGGGAAGAACTGCGACGTGCTAATCGATTGGTTCGGTACCAGACCGGGGAACGTCAGCGTACACATAGTGTTGTGCTATACCGTATGAACGATGAATTCACACATTGCGAACATTTTACATTAAATTGGCTGAATTTTAATCGCCACACAATCACCTTTTTCGTTAAATCTCCATCATTGGATTCCGTGTGTTTTACATTATTCTACGGTTGTGACACGTCTTTCAGCTAACACTCAAGTGTTACGCCAACTGACATGTGTTGTCGTTTTTAAATGCTTGCGATCGAGTTGCAAATATAGGTCATGTTACAGCATGGCGATGTCAACTGTTTCTCAGTGGAACAACATGACTGATGGAACATGACAGTGAGTCAGCGTGTGATGCTGGCAGGCACAACACTATTGTGAAAACATTGGTCACATTCAACCTGTGCCGTTCCCTCGGCATGGCCACCTCGCCAGCCTCTTGCCAACATTTCTCGGCCACCATTTTCACGTCAGTTTGCCGAATAGCCCCCAGCAAACTGATTCTCAATGCTCTGGCTGTCGCACGGACTGCTCACTGATGAAATGGTACCACCCTGGCTGCCGGGACATCCCACTGAGCAACACAGACCACACCCTGCCGACCAGACCAGCTCACTGACTGACAACCGTAGGTAAATGGCAGGGACAGTGGCCACCCTCTATACAGACGGTACCATGCCGACTAGACCAGCTCACTGACAACGGTAGGTAACTGGCAGGTACAGTGGCCACTCTCTATACAGACCACACCCTGCCGACCAGACCAGCTCACTGACTGACAACCGTAGGTAACTGGAAGGTACAGTGGCCACCCTTTATATAGACCACGTCCTACCGATAAGACAAGCTCACTGACTGACAACCGTAGGTAAATGGCAGGTGCAGTGGCCACCCCCTATACAGACCACGTCCTACTGATAAAACAAGCTCACTGACTGACGACCGTAGGTAAATGGCAGGTGCATGGGCCACCCGCCACACGTAGATGCGTGACCGATTCGGGCCGAACAGCACTCCACGGAGGAACGAAGACACGCGGCGAGCTCTTGTGTCCGAAGACGAACTCCCGGTCTTTGTCGGAACCTCGGTTCCACTGGGGTTTATTCGAAATCTCCGGAACAACCTGGAATTATCACCTGTATATACCAGGGCTAGGGCTATCACCGACCAGGGCCTACTGGAGGTCTCGCTCGGACCTACCAAAGGTCTCCCCAGGACTTGCTGGGAGTTATACCGGAGCCTACCCGGAAGACCCGTGGCCTATCGATGTCATGCTATATCGCCACTCGGCAGTGCATCGAAATTCGCGATTTAGGTGTATAGGCAAGAATGTATATATAATTTTAATTGATATAGATTCCGAGTCCTGAGGAATATAGTGAACGAAATAGGAGCTTCAACTTGTTTCGAGGTAAGGCGTCAACTGAATGAGACGCCATTTCCATTAGTATGGAATTTTGTTTTATAAAGTTTTCATCCTGACGCCTAACAGCGAGTTTAGACACCCCGCGCCAATGTCCACTGGTCTTGAAGTCTCTTCGTGGTCCACTGGACGTCCCGCCAGTGTCTGCTGGAATTCTCACCAGGGCCTACTGAAAGTCCCGCCAGGGCCTACTGGAAGTCTGGCGGTGGCACGCTGGGTACCTGACCGCCGGAGCGGGACCGCTTGTCGGCGGGCCGGCGTGCCGTCGGCAGCAGAGCCGCCTGCAGGACGGCGGCCGGCGACTCGACGCAGAGCCACAGCAGCGCGCCGACGGCCACGTTCACCAGCAGGTCGGCCAGCCACCAGCCGACGAACAGCGTGTGCGAGAAGGCGACCGGCTCGCGCGCCTGGCTGGCGTACCAGACCTGCAGCTGCATCGACGTCAGGTAGGTGGCGAACGTGAGCCGGCCGAGCGGCGCCATCGCCGCGTGCGAGAGCAGCGCGTCCACCGGGCGGCCGCGGCCGGTGGCGCAGGCGAACACCAGCCAGGCGCAGGCGAGCGCCCAGGCGGGCCGGTGCAGCGCCGCGTACGCCACGGCCACGGCCGGCGGCCAGACGGCGTCCGGCCGGCTGTTGTAGCCGTACATGCCGAACACGACGGCGGCGCCCACGCCGGCCGACGCGAGCCACAGCAGGCCGGCGAGCGGCGGCGGCAGGCGCAGGCGCAGGCGGCCGGCGCGCTCGGCGGCCAGCAGCAGGCCCAGCGCCAGGCCGACCACGTACGGGCCGGCGCGCGACCACGGCGCGTTGTAGACAAGCCGCGTGAAGTCGCTCTGCGTGCGCCGGTCGGTGGCGTGCACGTTCAGGTTGAGCAGCGTCGGCGGCAGGTGCTTGACGTACGTGATGACGCCCGGGATGATGGCCGACACGACGCCCCAGAACGCCAGCCAGAGGGCGCCGGCGCGCGGCCAGCGCAGGCTCGGCGCCACCAGCGCCGGCGCCGCCAGGAACAGCTGGAAGTCGAGCGCCAGGTACCACGCCTGGTCGATGCACTCGGTCTCGTCGTCCGGGAACAGGTTGTTGACGTAGAGCAGGTTGCGCCACCAGTAGCGGCGGCAGCCGGTGATGCCCAGCGTGGAGTAGTTGAGCACGGCGAACGGGCCTTGGCCGCAGCGGCGCAGCAGCGTGGCCGTGAACCACACGACCACGGCGTACGCGGGCGTGAGGCGCAGGTACCGGTGCACGTACAGCATCAGCGCCTGGCGCCAGCCGAACGGCCGGCCGGCGTGCACGCCTCGCCACAGCGAGTACGAGAACATGGCGCCGCCCAGCATCAGGAACGTGTCGACGGCGGGCGCCGCGTTCATCACCAGCTGGAACGCCGGCGGCCTGATGACGTCACCGACGGCGCCGACGTTGCTGAGCGGCAGCAGCAGGAAGCCGACGATGTACGTGTGGCCGAGGACGACCCAGGCCAACGACAGCACCCGCATGCCGTTCACGCAGCCGATCGTGTGCGCCGCCGTCTCGACGGCCAGCAGCCGGCGCACGCTGGCGCGCAGGGAGAAGGCGCGCACGCACGCCCACCGCCAGCCGACGGCCCGATCTGGCCGGCCGGCGGGCGCGCGCAGCCCCTGCCGGCGCCGTCGCCGCCCGTCCAGCCGCCGCGCCACGTCCGCCGCCGTGCAGACCAACACGAGCGTCGCGACCGCCGCCAGGAACGCGACCATCGCGATGTCGGCGCCGTCCAGCGGCGTCACGTCGGCGGCGGCGCGACACTGGCTGACGACGGCGCGCAGACCGCTGCCGGCCAGCGACAGGCCGAGCGACACGCGCACGTCGGCCGCGTCGCACGACGACGGCACGCAGTAGCCGTAGCGCACCGCGCCGGGCAGCCGCGACGCCGACCCGTTGCCGCCGGCAGCCACGATGGCGGCCGAGCAGAGGCGGCCGGCGAACGCCGCCTCGTCCGGCCGGCCGGCAGCGGCCGGCGCGCGCGCCGACAGACAGCCGTCCCACGAGCCGAGCGCGTTCAGGTTCCCGTAGAGCAGGCCGTCGGGCACCTTGCCGGACGCGTCGCGCATGGCCAGCGCCCAGCCGGCGCCCGCCAGCAGCTGAGTCACGTAGCGGCGGCTGTCGTTGCGACACCGCTCGCCCGGCACCTGCTGCTGCGTGGGCGCCACCCAGCCTCGCCAGTCCAGCCGCCAACGGCCGGCGCCAGAGTCCGCCCACTCGTCCGGCTCGTCCCGGTGGTACCGCTCGTCCTGTTCGTTCCGGTGGTCCCACTCGTCCCGGTAGTCCCATTCGTCCGGCTCGTCCTGGTGGTCCCACTCGTCCGGCTCGTCCGGCTCGTCCAGCCGGTAGGTAAGTGGCAGCGTGGCGGTAAGCGGCGGGTGGTCTCCGTGGTGGTGGTCGGCCGCCGGCCGCCACGACTGCCGCTCCTGCCGGCAGCCGTGACGCACGAGGCGGGACATCACGCCGTCCGGCAGTCGCTCCGACACCACCGTCGGCAGACACACGCCCACCGGGTCCGTCCCGCGGACGGCCACGGCCACGGCCACCGCGCACACCAGGAGCACCGCCCGCATCCCTGGTGCCCCCGGCACCCGGTCACGGCACCTGCGATCCGCTCCAGTGGGCGGGGTCCGCCACCCTGCCAGCGACCCACGGTACTGGGCGGTCGTGCCGGCGCTATCACACCCGCCAACAACCGTGTAAGCCTGTCGACTCGGCGGCGGGCCACTATCTGCGGCGATACGGCGGCGTCGTCGTCCCAGCCGACCGTCAGCCGGGCCAGTGATGCTGTGTCGGCGATACCATCTGCAGCTGACCAAGCCCATCAACGCCCGCACTTGGGTCATCAGCCGGTCAACACCATTTTTTTTCTCGCATAGGCAGTGTAATACAATTGTTGCGGGAGAGAGTAAACTAAATATATATTCATCGTGGTTTCAACACCGATGATGGGATTAGACTGTCCATTATTATGATCTGGGATGGTGGTGGCAGGCTCTGGTCACCCGCTTCACTGCAGGCATGCTCAACTTCTGTTATTTTGTTACTGCTCCAGTGATGACCTCGGACCCGATTTCAGCAAAGTTATCATCCGTCTGAATGAGGCGGGGCGTTATTCGAATCGTCAGTGGCTCACTATGGCGCGGCGCCCGAAAGGACAAAGGGGACAAGGACGAAATCGCCACCGAGATCAGCCAGCTGTCTGCGCATAACCTATACCGATCGACGTTGAGTGATCGCAGCTTGGTATGCCGAGGGACGACTAGCGCCGGAATAGCATTGTCCGATTCAGCAACTTCAAGACACGGCAGAACATGCACAACGCTCGTAGCGGCCCGAGGAGCGCCCGCTCCGTGCTCGAAGGAGCGATGAACGGATAGGAAACCTCTGATATATACATCCCTGAATATTTGACCGGGTACAACGCATCTCTGCTCCACAAGAAGTCGCAGCTGCGTTACGACGAGCGCGTGCACGCGGTCTGGATCGGAATGGGCAGTGCCAAGATCGGAGTACCGAAGGAGGACCCACTCAGATCACGGGATGCCGCGCAGACGCGCCCGGGGCCGACATTGACTATTGGCTATACATTGGCTCGGAGCAAGCGGCCTGTCGCCCACGAGTGTGAAAGCACTGATCGCGGTCTGCGGCTGCGGCCGTGCCAAGAGGACCGACTCCGCCGCTGACGCCGTCTGCGCGGCTCGCGGACACCGCTCCGGCGCTGCTGCTGGCTCTGCAGCGTCCGGCCTGCCCAAGCTCCTGACGACGGTGGCGGCCACTGACGCCGCGGGGTAAGATTTCGACACGGTCACGAGTGGCGCGATCGACCCTGCCCATGACACGGCTGCCTTTCCGACCCAGCCAATCCCAACACTGAAGTACTTTTCGTCGCTGGGCGAAACGAACGTGCCTACAGTTCAAAAGAACGCATAATCTCAGTCGTGCATCACTGCGCCCTCGACATTTATCAGACTGGAAATGCGGCGTGTGTTGCCATGACATGCAGCGTGCATTGCCATAGCTCTGCTGACTACACCCGTCACACTCCGTCCACGGGTCTGGCACGGTGTTCGAGTTACTAAGGCCACCGTGTGAAATGGACACATGCTCTCTATGTCGCCCGCGCGCTCTCCCTGCCGTCAGTCTTGGTGCGATTAATGACATCGTATCAAACTCAACACACCGTGGCATGGAACACGCGCCGCAACTCGCAGCTATCACAATGCGCCGGTGAATAGACACCGCGTGTGTAGACCTCGGAAGGTCGTCAAGCGCAAGAAAAAGCGGCACGGGTCGCTGAAGGACCTGCCACATGAAGTGAAAATACAGGCCCAGGCACGATATCACCCGTCATCGACGCCGCACGCTGCCCGCACGCAGTAGTCATCGACACCGCACACCGCTCCTGGAATGCACCGACGAAACCGTCTCCACCACTCCTGGCGTGTAAAATGGCGCATCAGAAAACTGACACATCATGAGCGGCGTGGCGTCGTTCACCCGTACAACAGCCTGTCAGAAACGATGCCACGTGACACACCACAAAACACGGCACGGAAAAGGGACCGCCACACCCAGCTATCACATTGTACTGGCGGACAAGCGGCGCCCAATGGGAGCCGGCCGGGCGTCGGCGCCGCCGGTCGCCTCAGCGTGGTGCTCAGGTGGCCGGGCCGCCCGGAGGTGAGCGGCACCACCGTCAGTTGTCGCCGCCCGACGCGTGGCGGTGCCGTCGGCGCTGATCAGTCGCGACAGCTGGGCCGCGTCCTCGATCACACGACTGGGCGCCGGCACGGCCGCGCGGTGGTCTTTGGCGCTCTGGAGCAGGTGGGCCCAGTCGGCGTTGCGCTTCTGAAACGATAGCAGTCGGCTGCGTCCGGTGACGCAGCCACAACTAGCGACTAGCTCGCGGCACACAATAGGCGTCGATGGCTCAGTGGTCAAGCTGAGCGCCTGGGAGGTCAGAGGTGCAGGCTTCGACTCCACGCTCAATGCCTTCGGGGTCAAATGAGACCAAGATCGGCCTGCACGCCACTCCGCCGCACCGACGAAACCTTTGTGACCTTGAACGATAGGCGGCCGGGCGGCCGGTCGGTCGACTGCACTCGCGTAGTTCCTACATTTACCGATGGATTTCATTTTTTTTTTCATTTACCGCTTATCAATTTGCAACACAGTGACAATACTTCACCACATAATCCCCGTCCGCTTATGAGATATCGTATAAAAATGCAATGGGTGGCCGGATTCCTGCCCTCTCCTGTGCGAGAGCTAACCCTGGACCATGCCAGGAGAACTTATGCAACACCTAACCCCGAAGTTTTTTCCGCGACAATGGAAAAAACAGTTGACGTTAGCACGTCGCCGCTTGACGGAACTGGTGTGGTACCTTTTGCCGACCTTATGGTACAAAACAATGTGGCGACGTTACACGCCAGGCCACTGACCTGCAACATCCTTTGAGCGAACAAGCCAGGCAGGTTTCCGTAGAAATCGCGAAATGTCGAAAATTAATATTACTTATTGCCTCCATATAGCTAATGTTAGGTGATAGTATGATGTACAACTCGGCTAACCTGTTTACATAGTTCACTCACGTTTCCAAAACCATTCAATGTTAAGCACACATGCAACGAAGTTAACTTCGGACCTCCTCCTTAGCAATGGGTGAGGCAGAACAAATACGGCTGTACCGGTATGTGCGTACGTTCCAACTCATAGGGTCCCGTCACGGATCCATCTTCCGAGCGGAAACCTCCACCCGTCGGCGGACGCCGGGCCGTCGCTGACGTCGGCAGTTGACAGGCCCGACAGGATGTAGCCCGCCCCGCGTCTCGCGGTCGCGGCGGTATGTTTTGACTGGGTCGGCTCCGAAGGCTGGTCGGCGCGTGTGGTGCGCCAGCACGTAACATGGCACTGCACTTCTACCGCGTAGTAGGCAACTGCTGCGCACGTGGGACGTGACCGGGCAGGTGCCGTCGACCGAGCGGCTCCCGCCCGAGCAGGGTGCGGGCAATATGGTACGGTCTCTTCCGCCCGAGCAGGGCGTGGGCAAGAGGGTACGGTCTCTTCCGCCCGAGCAGGGCGTGGGCAAGAGGGTACGGTCTCTTCCGCCCGAGCAGGGCGTGGGCAAGAGGGTACGGTCTCTTCCGCCCGCGTAGGGCGTGGGCAAGAGGGTACGGTCTCTTCCGCCCGAGCAGGGCGTGGGCAAGAGGGTACGGTCTCTTCCGCCCGAGCAGGGCGTGGGCAAGAGGGTACGGTCTCTTCCGCCCGAGCAGGGAGATCGGCTGTACACTGGTCACGGCCGACAGAGCCGGACAGAGGAGGTGGGCAGATGCATTATTGAACGGTTGACAGTCACATGCCGGGAGGGACTTTTGGACACGAACTGTTGAGAGACATGCGTCGGTGTCTGCCCAGACGATTGTTGGAACTGCCGTTGCATGACAAGCCGTCGCCGTTTTGCTGCTCGTTAGCCCGATCAATATAATGGCAAATAACCGTCGTTGCATTTTCGGACAAGTTGTCGCTGAGTGAGGTCTGAACTATACTAATCACAGCCAGAATAACTCTCCTATATCCAGATTAACCACAAATTGCCTTCTTTTTGTAAACTTTTTTTTTGTCGTTTTCGGGTTACTTCGGACGCCGAAACTAACCGAATTTTGTGTATATTTTACTTCTGGGTGCCATAACACGGTGCTTTCAGACAGAAGTTTGTAAAATTCGCAACACGTTCAACAATTCGACTTCACCAAACTCTTGAACTTTTGGATGAAATGTAAGAAATCGCGCATCGTTAGCATGCCACGATAATCAAATATACTATGAGGAGGGTGGGTATCTGTTGTTGTTTTCACACTGGTAACGATCAAACGTGAAAATTCTGCAAATCTTTTCGCAACAGAGCCCGTCTACAGCTCGGGAGGTCAACCATATCGGGTTACCAGAGTAACCACACACAACGGTTAACAAATAGGGTGTCGGCCGCAAAATATCACATGACACGCGCCGGGTTTTGTTCAAGTAGTTAGCACTCGCCGTTTGGATACGCTACCACCACGCAGCAACCATCTGCGGTGCGGAACATCGCACAATGTAGTGCACTGGCGAGCGTTAAAGCCAGTCGGACCCAGGAACCAAATCTAGGCAGCTTCGAACCAGATTCTTCTGTTGACTACATGGCTAATTGTAGTATCATGAAATCGACATGCACATGCAGCATTTGCAATGTTGAGGCTGACCTTATCGTCAATGGTGTATCCAGGCTTGCTTTAATCGTATCTCGGATCCGTGTCTGATCGCATGCGCTAAGCCTAGAAAACAAGATGCTTGGCACCAGCCATCACTGGATGCGCACAGCATCAGGATACATTGGAAGCCGCCATGGCTAATACTCGCGTGTGGTAATACCTTCGCCGACTTGATAACACCTTCGCCAACTCTAAGCTACTTCGGGCGCCAATCTCTTGGAACGTTTCTAATAAACCAGCACTTAACCCTGCGAATTTAACTCCCGTACATTTAACTCTGCCTGCACATCATATATTATCAACAGGGCAGCATTATTAAATAAGAAAACGAACGCACGACTAGAGCGCCCTTGCACATTTATTCCGAATATCCTATCTCTCACAGGCCCTGCCTGTCTTCCATCTCCCTCACAAAGAGTCGTCGCTATCATCTACAAGGTTCTCCATATATTGAAGGCGGAGTAGTCTACCCGCCTTGAAGCTAACTGCCCGAGAACAGCCATTCATTTAAATGAGTGTAATACATTGTGGCTGCATTTGTTTCCCATCCAGACCGTATGCCTACGTCCACTCAAAAATTGTGGCCCTACAGCCGATCTGCGTGAAGTACAACTATAACTTAGCATGCTTATTTCTGACAGCATCAGTTCAGCAGCAACGTCTCCCTCCGATCACCGCTGCATTGTGCGGTGAAGCCAACTTCACCCTAGCATGCCACCCATCCGGGATAGATCTCCCGCTCACCCGGCGTGACCCTCCCCCGGCCCTTCCCCACCACCGGAGCCCAACTCTGCCGCCTCCCCGACCCTTCCCCACCACCGGAGCCCAACTCTGCCGCCTCCCCCGGCCTCATCGCCACCGGTGCCCAACGCTGCCGCCTCTACCGGCCTCACCGTCACCGGAGCCCAACTCTGCCCCCTCCCCCGGCCATTCCCCACCACCAGTGCCAAATTCTGCCGCCTCCCCCAGCCTCACCGCCAGCGTGTCCAGGTTGCCGCAGATGTAGAGGCAGAAGCGCGCCCGCGTCAGCGCCACGTTCAGCCGCCGCTTGTCGGCCAGGAAGCCGATGCTGCCGGCCACGTTGCCGCGCACGCACGACAGGATGATCACGTCCTTCTCCTGGCCCTGGAAGCCGTCCACGGTGCGCACGTCCATCGCCATCTTCCTGCGGCGGCGCAGGTCGTTGGTGGGTGCCACGCGGTCGGAGCCGCTTCACACCGAGACGCGTGGCCCGACACAAACCCGCCGGTGGTGTCAGTCCGCGAGCGCAACCAGGGCAGCCGGCTCGTGAACCCGGACGGCAGCGCTGGTAGTGTGCGAGATACGGACGGTTCGGACGCATGCAGCGACGTCGACGCGACACCCCCGGTCCCACAACCACAGCTGGAGTGTAGCATGTGCATTTCTTAGGAGCATGGCCCACGTGTAATAAATCTGCTGTTACTTTTAACCCTGAATTCGCTAGAAACAATTAACTGTACATTTGAGCCTGTACCTGCTTCGAACCACAAACGGAGAAGGAGAATTGCATCCCGAGACGCTCGAGTAAGGCACATAACAAACTTTTCATTCTCCCAACATTATGCTGAACCACTACTTAGTCATAACACTCCTGAGTCATATTTCTCGCGCGAGGAGCTGCAACATCACCATTCTCCCAGACATCTTTCAGTTATGATAAGACATTTTTGGCGGAAGTGGCGTGTCGTGGGATAACGCTGCTTCAGTGGTGTGAGCTGCCTATTCTTCAGTGTGGTGAACCACCTCTTTTTTGAGTGGTGCATCTTCCTCAGTGTTGCAGATTGACTCCAGTCAATATGGTGAGTATCCTTCCATCAGTTTTGTCGGTCACCTCTCCTCAGCGTGGCGGCTAACCTCCCTTCAGTGTGGCGAGTTACACCCGGCAGTGTGTTGGGTTCCCTTCCTCAGTGTGGAAGACTACTTACCCTCGGTGTGGCGGATTACCTCTTCTCAGTGTGACAGGGTACCTACCCTGTGTGGCAGCTACCTCTCCTTAGTGTGGCAGGCTCTCTCTCCTCATTGTGGCAGATTACCTACCCTCAGTGTGGCAGGTCACCTCCCCTCAGTATGTCAGATTACCTACCTCTTCTCAGTGTAGCAAGTTACCTCCCCTCAGTATGGCAGGTCACCTACCTTCGGTGTGTCAGCTACCTCTCCTTAGTGTGGCAGGTTGATTGATTATTTGGGTTTAAAGGCGCGCCGACTACAGGGTCATTTGGCGCCCATTGTGTGGCAGGTTACCTCTTCTCAGTGTAGCAGGTTACCTATCCTCAGTGTGGAGGGTTACCTCTCCTCAGTGCGGCAGGCTACCTCTCCTCAGTGCGGCAGGCTACCTCTTCTCAGTGCAGTGTTAAAATAATGGCTTTTCGTTAGGTGTGGGATGTCGAAACGAGTAGGTGACTTTCGAAATTCGCCATGGAAACGGTGGCCCTTAACATAACTTATAAGTTCTTCAGACATAATTTTGATCCAACAGCGTACTCATACGTTCACCTTTTACCTTTGTTTTGAGATGCCTAATTTAGGAGAACTATTTTAGCGATTATGATACAAAATACCTATTCTTATCGATTGATATTGTATAACAGACCACATCATAGTAATCCTGAATTTGTGCTAGATGTTTGTGCATCACAATCCGCAATGGCAAACAACAGCATGATACTTATCAACAAGATACTGTTAGAAATTATATATGAATACCTCTTAACGACTCGTCACGAAGCACGATGTCGATACACCGTTGGAAGGGATGTCAATTCAGTGTTCAGAAAGTGGTATAATCCACCCTATTTTACGAATAATTCATAACTGCCTCAGTGTGGCAGGTTACTTAGCATCAGTGTGGAGGGTTACCTTTCCTCAGTGGCAGTTACCTCTCCTTAGTGTGGCAGACTACCGACCCTCAGTGTGGCAGGTTACCTCTCCTTAGTGTGGCAGACTACCGACCCTCAGTGTGGCAGGTTACCTCTCCTCAGTATGGGAGTTACCTCTTCTCAGCGCGGCAGTTACTTCTCCTAAGTGTGACAGGTTGCATCTCCTCAGTGTGGCAAGTTACTTACCCTCAGTGTAGCAAGTTTCCTCTCCTCAGTATGTCCGGATACCTACCCTCAGTGTGGACGGCTACCTCTCCTCAGTACGGCAGGCTCCCGGCGGACTACCGGCTGGTAAACTGTCCTGTAATGAGGGTTACCTGCCCGCAGACTGACAGGTTACTCTGCCCGTGTGGCACGGCCGCGGGTTACCTATCCTTGAGCAGCTCGTGGATGAGGCGCCGCTGTTGGCTGTAGGGCGTTATTATGCCAATGGATGGCGCACTGCCTTCCACCATCTGCAGCACCAGCTGGCTCAGTGTCACCACCAGCTTCGCCTCCTTTACGTTTGTGAAGCCGCCCCTGTGAACCACACTCGGCGTCACCGTCTCTGTGCACCGCTCATGGTCGCTATCTGTGTGCACCAGACTCAGGGTCACCATCTCTGTAGACCACTCATGGCCGCTGTCCATGTGGACCAGAGAAGGTCACCATCCCTGTAGACCACCTATGCCCGCCCATCCTGATACTCAGACTTGCTAGTCTCCCATTCCCCACTACAGTCGCGACCATCCGCCCGCTCAATGGACGAGCGATGCGACGACAATGATTGTCGACGCATGGCCAGACCAGACGGCAATCGGCTGCTCAGCAAACACAGGTGATCGTCACATTCCACAGCACACCGCTCGTCGTCATATGCCGAGCTGAAAAACTGGTCTTACGCTACACAATGTGGATTGTCGACACTCGTGGCTTTACATTTTGGACCCCGTGATGTTGAGAAAATGTCAGTGCTGCGGCGCAAACGCACACCCCCCGTGGGGCGATGGTTGACGCTACTTGAACTGGTGCTGTTACTGCCGTAGATGTCACACCACACTTATGCCTACCGCTGTACTCTTGGCGCCACAGTGTCATAAAAACACTTTTCCATTAACTGTGCGGATGAAGTACCAAGCTGCTTCGGAATAGTGAAAGATATAGCACAGGAATGGATCCTGTGCACAGGAATAGTGAAAGATATAGCACAGGAATAGATCCTGTGCACAGGAATAGTGAAAAAGAGAGCACATGACACGCAGTAAAGAGGAAAACAAAACACATGCATATCAATCCAGTCCACCCGCATTTTACAGTATTTTATCATTTACTGTTATCATGATTGTCCATAGTTTCTATGTTGGAGAATGATGAAAACTCAAGAGAACAATGAAAGAATATATATCCAATAGTTGTGAATTATTTTACACTGTTGCGAAATCAAACTTTATCCAGCATGATACTGACCCCGACCCGTCAGACCACTCACATCAGATTATGCCAGGTTAGGTTAGGTTGCGTTAGGCAAAATGGCCCAACTGACGACAGGGCGTGCCGCAACTGACCCGGGCTCGGCCGTCTCCCAGGTGTCGACGGTGTTGAACACCATGTAGGTGTTGAGCTGGCGCAGCGGTGAGGCCGGCACGCACGAGACCAGCCGGCCGCCGTAGAAGCGGATCGACGGCCACCGGCAGATGTCGGGCTGCATGCGGTACTGCTCGGTCAGCGACGTGACCGGAGACGTGCGCGGCTCCACCAGGAACAGCTGGAACAGCCGCTGCAGCAGAGACCGGTCCAGGCCGTACTGGCGGGCTTTCTGTCGGCACACACACGGGCACAGACCTGGTGATCGGGCCACACACCTGACGAGCCGGGCACAGGCATGACCAGTCGGGTACATACCTGACCGGTCGGGCATTTACCTGACCAGTCGGGCATATACCTGACCAGTCGGGCATATACCTGACCAGTCGGGCACGCACCTGACCAGTCGGGCACGCACCTGACCAGCCGGGTGCACGCACGCACGCACGCACGCACGCACGCACGCACGCACGCACGCACACACAGCATGCCGGTACAAGCACAACCAGCCCTCATATACAGACACCCACCCAACATGCCAGCACCAGTGCAACCAGACCTCATATACAGACACACACCCAGCCTACCGGCACCAGCACTGCCAGCTGGCAAATACACATGCCTGAACACTCACGCAGGACCAGACGGTAGTGTTTTACCTGGGGACGGCACTGCTTTACGTTGAGGGCCTCGGTAGTTGACAAGATTTTACCTGGAAGAGGACGGTAACAGCGATTTGCCTGCAAGAGGACGGTGAGTGTTTTACCTGGGACCGGACGGTGGGCGGCAGCTGAGCTGGATCACCCACCAGCACCAGCTTTCGGAGTCCGTACCGCAGCGGAATCAGCACCTCGGGTTCCGTACACTGACCCGCCTCATCCACGATGCAGCAGGTGAACGGACATTGGTTCCTGTCGACCCCAGTCAGCTAGTCACCGAAGCCACTGGGCCGACTCCTCGCGAAAGGATCGTTCCAGACATCGCTTCACTCAGTAGCATACATATTTGCACCTTGCAGCATACACTGCCGCACTCAGCAGTATACAACACTGCACTCACCAGTATACACCACTGCATTCAGTAGCACACACCACTGCACTCAGCAGCATACACCACTGCATTCAGCAGCATACATCGTTACGCTCAACTGCATACTGGGTCAAAATTTTGTTCGATCATGATCTTTCAGTTCCTTGACTGGCCGCTTGGGCTTTAGGGCGCGCCAACCATGGTGCCCATTTAGCGCCTATACCTTCTGGCTATCTGTGCTCAAGGACATCTCTGCGGGGCGATCAAATGGGAGATCAAAACCATAACGAGCTGTGCAGGACCGCCAGATGACAGTGGTGGGCGCTCAATGTTAGTTAGTTATTTGAGTTTAAGGGCGCTTCGACCATGTCGACCATGTTAAGGGCGCTCAATGCCCACGCAGTCTACACGGCTCAACGCCCAGACAATCAACACATGAACCAAGATCGCAGGATGCATGCACACGCCGAGTGATGATCAGGCTGTCGGGGAATCACCTCACATAAGCGTGCTACGCGTCTCCAAACTGCGGCGTTCTACGCCAAACCATTCGAACAAAAACCTGCCAACCATGTGCAAGACCAGAGCATACCAGCAGGCGGATCGCAATCGAGACTACGGAGCACATCTCGAACCGCACGCTCACACTCACGCGGCGAAAACGTTCTCCAGTATGTTTCCCACGCAGCCGGCCAGTGTGCACGTGATCACACTGGCGCCCTCCAGGTGAATGCGCCGCTGGGCGTTCATCTTGGCCACATCGTGCGAGCTCTGACGGGCGTGTGCGTGTGTGTGTCAACGCGCAGCAGACCCAGTCACATGGCCGGCGACTCGCCACACGAGGGGCACGCCTCAGCCGTGCTCACTGCCGTCACGCGTCACAGTTCATCGGCCAGCCGCGCGTCCCGGGACACGCTCCCACCAGAGTACGACAGCCGCCACCGTACCACCTGCAGGACCTTAGTTGGAGAGTTAGTTAGTTATTGTGGTTTAGGGGCGCATCGATTGCACAGGTCATATAGCGCCCATCCTCAGTTGGGGAGTACGACAGCCACCACAGTACCACCTGCAGGACCTCAGTTGGGGAGTACGACAGCCACCATCGTACCATCGACAATGTTGTGTATCTGCCGACTCAGCTGGCTCGGCCGGCCATAGCCTCGGGGTATGTGCGCGGTGGTGCCGGCCCGGCCGGGGTCGGCCAAGGGCAGATATTGTGCGGCGCCAGCGGGCGGCGGATGGCGGTCCCGGTGTGCGAGAAATACACCAGAGTGCTGACCGGATCATAGCCAGAGACGCAACAGACAAGACTTCAGTTGGGGAGTACGACAGCCACCATCGTACCATCAGCAGGACAGGGTTTCAGGATTGGGCTTTCGACGGACAGCCTTACAGGATTGTACAGGGCTATTGAACAGCGGACGGAGCAGCACTGCCGGCGCAGCTACCGCACAGCTCACCGCGGCGGGCCGCTGCAGCTCGAGGCGACGTGCGGCCAGGTCACGCAGCAGACCCTCCAGCTGGAACAGCTCGGCGGGCGGACCGTGGCGGGCCCCGGCGATGTTCTCCTGCACCTTCTGCATGCGGTTCTGCAGCTCCACCACCTGGCCGACCACGGCAGGTCGATCAAACCAGCAGCACAGCGCAATTGACCAGTGAGATCAGACCAGTGAGATCAGAGCAGTGAGATCGGAGCAGTGAGATCAGATCAGTGGGATCAGATCAGTGAGATCAGAGCGGCAATACCGTCCGCCGACGGTGGGACGGCTGCCTACCGCCAACAGCTTTACCTTAGTTATTTGGCCTCACCGACACTTCGACCAAACAAGTGATCATGTAGCCCTCATAACGTTTATGCGTCAAAACCTAGTAAAGGCTGCTACGGCGCTGAATATATAGCATACAAGCAGAACGCCTTCACGTATAGAAACATGTTTTCAGAGTGCATCATGCTCTAGTCCGTTCTCATTGCCAAGTTCTGCGTGTTATTTACATATAATAGAATACCTTGCCCTTGATTGCCTAAAGCCTTCGAAATGTTGGCAAGTAAATGGGACATGCTGCACCGCGGAATCCGCAAACAGCGTGGAGAACGAGGTTTTCTTCCCCGCACAGAAGGTAGAGGTGGGTAGCACAGGTGTGGCCGATACGCAATCTACACAGGGTCACCTCATCCCTCCTGGTCCTACGATAACACTAAAACCGATCCCCTAGGCGTGGTCTAATTTTGTTCAACTTATTGGTCTCCGTATCCCGCCTGCTCTGACACTTGGCATGCACATTTGGTGCAATCTTCGACACATGGCTTATCGCTGGAGGCAAGACAACGCGTGTTCGCCGGTTCCGGGCGGTCCATGTCGCTGCGGAGCCGGCGGAACCGGTCGCCGTCGGCCTCACCTCGCGCTGGCTGCTGCAGGTGGAGCCGGCGCGTAGCCGCCGCTCCTTCTCCAGCAGGTTCTTGACCAGCTCGTCCAGGGTGTACGGCCGCACCGCCTCGCTGATCTGGGCCGGACGGCCGAACCTGATGACGCGCAGCTTCACACCGTTGGCTGCCGACACCAGCAACGGCGGCGTCACACCACGTCACGCCACGCGCCGATACACGCCGCACCGCGACACGCCCACCAGTGTACTCCGTGGCCCAGACGCTCGGCAATACTAGAGGCTCGAGGCTCCAAACTAACAATACCCATTGGTACCGAGATGACCACAATATGCGTGCTGCCAGAGAAACGCCAGAGACGATCCTGTCCTGACTGGCATACATGGAGCAGCATTCGACTGCAGCACACTTACACTACACCTTCTCCACACAGAGACACACTGCATGATTGTATATTTTGAGGAACAGAGACACACTGTATGACTATATATTATGAGGCACAGAGACACAGTGTATGATTGTATATTATGGGACACAGAGACACACTGTATGATTGTATATGATGAGGCACATATGATATTATGGCACATATGATTATGACACTGTATGATTGTATATTATGGGACATGGAGACACTGTATGATTGCATATTATGAGACAAAGAAACACACTGTATGATTGTATATTATGGAACATGGAGACACAATGCATGATGGTATACTATGAGACACAGAGACACACTGCATAGGATTATATTATGAGACACAGAGACACACTACATGAATGTATATTGTGAGGCACAGAGACACACGTGATATGTTAGAAATTATGTCTGTATTATCTTAATTAAAAAGTGGAATAATAAAGCAATCCTCATCATGCATGTTATATACCTTCATAAGGTTCATATTTAATCTGTTTAGTGCTCGAACGGTTTCCATGTATAGTGGGTCATTGCGCGACGGCCGAACTTGGTTGCACCAGACGCACATTAAGCAGCCACCAACCACATTAAGAAGCCACCAACCACCGGCTGGCAGAGCGATACAGCCGACCGAAGCTACCGATAAATTGGAGACATAGGCTCAAATGCACGGACGAGCACGAGGGCCAGGTGCGGTCGGAAATTGTCCGGGGCCAAATCAGACAGGGTGGATCAGTGCGGTCGAGTGGCTACATGACCTCAACTGACCCGTCCTCGAGCGGGAGCGACGCCAGGTTCTGATCGACAAAGCACGTAACGAAAACATGTCCAATTGACGGACTTCACAACTCTTTTCGTGAATGCTATTCCCGGCTTCCCGGCATGCTGGCTTCTAGTGCGTCTACGACGGCGGGGCAGAAGTTCCCACCTTGGTGTCGCTCGTGTACCAGGCGCCGGGTGATCTCGTCAACGGCGGCGTTCGACGGCGCGCACAGCAGAATGCGCGGCGGCGGGCTGTCGGCGTCGCGGCCGACGGTGGCCAGGATGTGCTTCACCAGCGACACGATCACAAGCGTCTTGCCCGTGCCTGTCGGCCACAGGGCGCCGTGGGTGGTGCGACAGCGGCTCGGCCGGACAACGCGCCGGGACTGCGGCGCGCCCAGCCGGTCGGCCGATCCACGGCGCCGCCGCTCTCCCGCGGTGGATGGTCGCGCGAGGCGAGATGGAGGCGCGCACAGGCCAGCTAACTTTGAGGCTGCAGCCTAACCCGCGTCGTCCTCTTACCTCTTCCCACATCAAATTGCCATGTTGTGTCAAAATTTTGAGGTCAGGTCATCTAGGGTCAACGAGTTAGTCTAGGTCGTGAGGTCACCTCCAGAAAAGTTCAACCAGTTGTCACGCTTAACAGATAAAGATATTTTAATGAAACTTTCAGCGTTTGCTTATCTTTAGGGACGAAACAAAACGCACCAGAGGAAATTTCCATTTTTTCGTTTTTGATTACTTATTAGTTTTGCATATTTGCATATTTGCCCATTGGGGCTAAAATCGAAGATTCTGGCTAAAATAAGTTTTTTTTTAGCAAGTTGACTTCGAACAACGTTTTTCGGTGCGCTCTACTCATTAGAAGAAAAAAATTGAAAACTCAAAATTTAGAAATAAAAAAAGAAAATATTTTTGGGTGGACAAA
Source organism: Ashinkailepas kermadecensis (assembly GCA_034440615.1). Classification (NCBI taxonomy): domain Eukaryota; kingdom Metazoa; phylum Arthropoda; class Thecostraca; family Neolepadidae; genus Ashinkailepas; species Ashinkailepas kermadecensis. Next base: position 33,331 of record JAOTOM010001566.1, on the reverse strand, counting down.
AATGTTAGGGCCATGGTCGATTTCGCCTTCCTTTTCTGATTCAAAATATTTGTTTTTCTTCAAATCTGCCCAAAATGAACTCCCCAGAGCCAAAAACATGATGTAAGTCGTGAAAACCTAGGCCTCCTGGTGACATCACTTTGGGGGGGAATAACATTTTGTTGGTGGCTACTGGTTCTACTCGTCGAGCGCTTTCCGATGACACCCCTTTCGTTTTCGTGCGACGCTTAGTTTTGAGATTAGAGGGGGAGGGGGGATCACCCCCCCCCCCGAGACGGGGTGTGAAGATATGGCCGGAAAGACGGGGAGGGCTAATGCTAATCGGCTACTCAATGACGAGAAAGACGAAATACTCACTGCACCGTCGGACCGCAGCAAATGGCGCCCCAAGGTAGCGCCATTTGTGGCAGTTTGGTGTTGCACTAAGTGCCAGTTACCGACTGTGTCGCGAGGATGCGCCGCACCGAAACGTCACCCTCATGTATACTCACTCTCCGTGAATACTGCGGCCTCCAATCATTTACCGATCTGGATTAATAATGAATCGTAGCTGAGTGCCATTTTCGGGTATGATTTCAATTGTGATAACTCGGCTTCCCCTCCCCCACTACCCCCATCTTTCGATGGCACGCCAGCCAAATACGAAGCAAGCTGAAAAACAATGCACCGAGAACACGACAATAAGTTAATATTACATTGCAAGCCTATGTTATTGCTTTCAGTCATGAAATAGAACATACAAAGTAGTCATTATCCAATGGTTTCCCAAGACACATACCACACTTGCAGCCAATATTCAGGAGCAACACCCTTGTTCAAGATGAGCCTTGGCACCCAGGGTGCCGCGGTATTGTCACGTTTACAACACCACTGTTTGAGATGAGCATTGGTACCCAGGGTACCGCGGCATTACCACGATAGTTCACTGCGGTGGGACAACGCATCGTCTGTCTCCAGCCTCGATACCCAATGGTACCCAGTGACACCAAGCACAGCCAGGTCAGACTGCAGACGTCCGATCCCACCCACCGTGCTCCACACTGAAGGGGGCAGATACCAACATTATAGGACCGAAGCCGGGGCCCGGCCGGTCTGCTGTGGCCCCTCCCAGCTTGAGCCCGGCCAATACAGATAATCAATATAGAGCTGAAGAACAGGGTGGCTAAGATTTGTGAAGAGCATGGGGTGAGGCTCTTATATCTGCGTGGAAACTTTTGAGAAAGATGGACATGTATGCATTAGGTGGGCTACATCTGAGCATGAGAGTGAGGTTGCTTAGCAACAGGTACAAGGAGGCTCTGGGTAGGTGTTCAGTGCAGGGAAACTAGGCAGGTCATGGGGGATAAAGGCTATAAAGTAGGAAGCATTCCAGGTAAGGAAAATAATAGCTATCATGTTTTCATGTAAATGCAAGAAGTGTGAGGAACAAAGTTAGAGAACTGCATGGACATATGTTGTCTGAAAAGCTAGATTTAGCATGCATAAGTGAGGCATGGGTAATGAAAGTATTTTTGAAGATCACATGTAAGAATTTCAATTGACAGGTCATGCACGATCATCAAAGGAGATCAAGGATAGGAGGCGGGACACTCTTGTATGTGTGGCAAGTAACGAAATATAAATATTCAGAAAATGGCATGATGTAGCTACACGTTTGCACTTTTAGAGCAATTTGAAACATTTTCATCGATCTTTTTTTGGTTGACCTTCCAGTTCAAGTCAAACAGGTCAATGTCGGGGTACAGCCTGTCACCCGTTTTCGACGTAGTTTTGGGACCGTGGGAGCAAAACAAATGTTAGTTCGTGTTCGATGAGAATCGAGTTCGTTTAATAATGATATGCCAGCTGAAGTCGCAGTCTGACACAGGTGACACATGCAAAGATCAAGGTAATCGATCCCTCATAGGTCAAGTACCTGGAAGTACGAGATTGACTGTTGGATGGACATCTGAGCATGAGTAGAGTGAGGTTGCTTAGCAACAGGTACAAAGAGGCTCTGAGTAGGTGTTAAGTGCAGGGAAACTAGGCAGGTCATGGGGAAGATGACAACTTCCGACACCAATCGCATTCAATAACAGGTAATGAGTGACACCAAAGGAAAACCAAATGCGTAGTTGGGAGAACCAAAAAAAAGAAAGAAAATGAGGATGGAAAAGCGAGGATTGAAAAAAAAAATTATTTTCCACTTTGGAAATTCCCACAAAAGTTTCGTGAATAAATCCCACATTTTCAACTTAATTTAGGGACACCAATCGCATACGAAATGAAACCGATGTGCAGCGTTATTCTAGTTATTTAGAATCCAATGTCCTATCCTTGTTCTGTTCTGATGAGCTTTGAGCTTGCAGAAGACCTGTCAACGGTCTGGTATGTATCGCACAGACCGTCGAAAAAGCCCGCCGACCTTGAACGGGCGGGCTTCCAGCTTTTGCATTCCTCCACTCCACAGTATAGCCGTAGCCGCCACCTCGAACTGCACGATACTACCCAGGGCCGTGAATATGGCGTTATGTTGGATGTTTGGCATCCAGAACCACAGCGACTCGTTTCCGCAAAAATATTGAATATAATTGTTTGGACACGAGCGCAAGCATATAACTATGTGATAAACATGAATGAAACTTAAACAGAGGTACACAAATATCAGACAAATATCCTCACGAATTGGAATGCACCGACATTTCCCTCTCCAATTCAAGGATTTCAAAGCGTACACCCTACCCTGCACCGTCCGCTTACCTCAGCACTGCGCCGCAGCTCAGCCCGCATCGCAAAAAAAACTCCCCCTCCCCAACGGCCCAACACTGCCGACAGCGAGCGTTGACGGCTGAGCTGGTTCCAGCCGGCACCCACCTGGCGGTCCGTGCACCAGGCTGATGGCGGGCTCGTCAGGACGGCCGCACACCGCCTGCGCCACGCCCTTCACCGTGGCCAGCTGACGGGCATTCAGCGCCTGTCGCTGCACACAGACACGCGCGGTGGGAACACAGACAGTGTTCCGGGATGAACGCCGAACCACTCTAAAGAAATACAACGCTCACATCGATCGTTAGTTAGTTATTAGGGTTTTCGGGCGCATCAACTCAAATCGATCGTATAAATAACAACTCAGCATCCATGTTTGCCAGCACTGCGATCCCAAATGTCCATATCCACTTCACGGCCGCTTGGATCGGGTTGTACAGCAAAAACACACCCCTGTGTGTTCCATTGATATTTCGCTTCAGTTTTCCACTCCGACACACTCGCACAGTGCATATCATAAGAACAGTTCTTTGGGAAAAGCACACGTTCCCCTTCCATATCCGATTTGAGAGCCGCCTGCAGCCCCTCACCTGGCCACTGAGTGAGATATCGTCGGTGACCGGCAGACGGTACACCTGGCGGTGTTTCTCCGGATTTGAGAGCCGTCTACATCCCCTCACCTGGTCACTGAGTGGGGGTTGTTGGTGGGCGGGAGGAGGTTACACCTGGGGGTTTTTCCCGGATTTGGGTCCACCCTCACCTGGTCACTGAGTGGGGTGTCGTCGGTGGCCGGAAAACCCGACGGGGGCCACTGCAGCCCTCCCCTTGTCCCTGAGTGGGGTGTCGTCGGTGGCCGGCAGACGGTACACCTGGCGGTGTTTCTCCGGATTCAAGATGGCGTCGCACAGCGGCGACCGCCTCAGCTCGTATACGGACGAAAAGAGGCGCAGCTCCGGCCTCAGGCTTCCCAGCGACTGCCGGCATCGGTCAGGTCATGTCATCAGCGCGCGGATAAGAGCTGCAGCTGCTGACCCAGCGACAGCCGGCAGCGGTCAGGCCAGTCTATCAACACCATATCGAACAGGTCTTGTGAGCACGGCCCATTTAAAAGCGCACTTCCCAGTGTGCTGTTCAGCGGTGAGCCATCCTCATAACGCAGCCACCATGTCGGACCCAGAACTTTACACACATTGTCAAGAATACTAAGAACAGAAAACGTGTACATGCACGAAAATGTCTACCTTGGTATCACCACCTCGTTACTTCGGGTCAACGCCCCATCCAAAAAAAACGAAAAAAAACGAAGTATCAGAATACCGAAACTAAAAATTGAATGCCAGGTATCAAGCTCTGGCAGCACATAATCACCTTGAACACAGCACAGACGCACACCTCAGCACACCACATGTAGCCAACACACACACACGCACACACACACACACACATACCTCATCACACCACAGGTGGCTACATTCCAGCTGCGAAACGAGCTCGACATCAGCACGCTCACCTTCATCTTCATGACCTTGTCCCAGTCGCAGTGGGTCATGTCGGCCTGTGAGCGGGCGCGCAGCACCAGCAGGTATGTGGCGCCCGTGTACAGCGACATCCGCTGGTCTGTCGACGTCTTGCCGTCCCGCAGAACGCCGGCGAACAGGTCCAGGCGCTGGGGCACGGTCACGACCGCAGTCAGTCAGTCACAGCAGCGCTGGCGCTATATCCCCGCCACCCTGACCTGTGGTGGTGTCACTGCTGGTGCTATATCTCCACCACCCTGACCCGTGGTGGTGTCAGTGCTGGTGCTATATCCCCGCCACCCTGACCCGTGGTAGTGTCACTGCTGGCGCTATATCCCCGCCACCCTGACCCGTGGTGGTGTCAGTGCTGGTGCTATATCCCCGCCACCCTGACCCATGGTAGTGTCACTGCTGGCGCTGCATATCCACCACCCTGACCCGCGGTGGTGTCAGTGCTGGCGCTATATCTCCGCCACCCTGACCCATGGTAGTGTCACTGCTGGCGCTGCATATCCGACACCCTGACCCGCGGTGGTGTCAGTGCTGGCGCTATCCCCCCCATGTATTCCTCTGCGCTGCATATCCACCACCCTGACCCGCGGTGGTGTCAGTGCTGGCGCTATATCTCCGCCACCCTGACCTGTGGTGGTGTCACTGCTGGTGCTATATCTCTACCACCCTGACCCGTGGTGGAGTCAGTGCTGGTGGTATATCTCCACCACCCTGACTCGTGGTGGTGTCAGTGCTGGTGCTATATCCTCTCCAGCCTGACATATCGCGGCTGGAGATATGTCAGGCTCTCCCGCGGCATGTCAGGCTCTCCAGCCTGACATGCCGCGGTATCAGTGCTGGTGCTATATCCTCTCCAGCCTGACATATCGCGGTGTCAGTGCTGGTGCTATATTCTCACCAGCCTGAAATATCGCGGTGCCAGTGCCGATGAGAGAATGTAGCCGATGCTACATTCTCACCGCCCATGATTTCTTCTGTGTTCTCGAATACAAATATTTGGGTGCAAATTGACACGTAACAAGTTTTTCTTACACCGCTTTCGATAACGTTTCTACATCCACATACATTGTGACATGTCCAAGCGCCAATGTAGGTAAATCTAGATAATAAGCATTACAATAATGTGTCAACAGGAAATGTATAACAAAACATCATGCAAAGTTCCAGACTGGATTAGATACCTTCACAGTACTTTCCATTCACGTGTCAAACCAGTCCGAGAGTTATTCCGGTGCCGAATACTGCTATAAACTACAACGAAAGCCTATCATTAGAACGAAAATGACTGATGCCAAAAACTCAGTCCAGAATGTTTAAGTGATTGCCATCTACCAAGAACGAAGTAAAAGAGGATGTAAATTAAGGATGTAAAAATATCGATGTGCTTTTGACACAAAACTGACAACCAGCGGCGTACCCCGCGGGACATAGGAGACAGTGCCCCTCCCCATCCTAAGAAGTGGCATGCCCCAAATGATCGCGCCGTGGCCCCCATAAAAAGCGCCAGGACCTCGAAAATCGCGTCGGAGCCCCCAAAATTCGCTTAGGCGATTTTTTTTGTCGAATATGCGAAAACTCGCGCCGAAGCCCCCCTCCCAAAAAAAAATGACCCGGGCCCCTAAAAATTGAGCTGGGGTTCCAACGAATCCGCGTTAGTGAATACCAACAAAAGCGGGAAGAATCCTGCGTTTGCTTCATAATATCTCAAAAAAACATTTTTAAAGAAAGATTAACAAACTACTTAAATGTAATGAGAAATCCCTGTATTTAATTTAATTGTAATTTAATAAGTTCTACTACCATTAGTTTTGTAGATTGGATTACAATTTCACCCATTCCCAGGGGAATAAAATATATCTGGTGGTCCGCAGAGCACGACACACAATTTAATCAAAGTGGTGTATGCAAATCCGTTAATTGCAGAAAACAAATTTGGTCCAGCCGAGCATTTTTAATTATTTTATGTTGATGTATCATAATTTTACATTCATTCGGTGTTCATCAACCATTCCCATAGCAGGACGTTCGTCCCAGAAACTAGGGATGTGCAAATATGACACTCTAGCACTTGGCATTTGCTATCCGGAACCGAGATGCGACACATAGCCGTTCAAAGACCCTGAATAAGTTCACTGGTCGCACGACTCGCTGGGGAGAAACGCGTCGTCAATGTGCTGGTATTAATATTTGTTGCATTGCCGGATTTAGGGGTAACTGAGATCAGTGGCGCAGCCAGGATTTTCTTTAGGGGGCCCGAGCCCAAAACATGTGACTAAGCGTAAAAAGCTTTTGGAGCGCGAAGCGAAGCGAAGCTTCACGGTCACGGTCGGAAGGCACGGTCGTCTTCGTTAGTTATTTGGGCTTTAGGGCGCATCGACTACATAGGTCATATAGCGCCCAACACGGCTATCGTCAGTCACCGCACCTCACCTACGTCACACCATGTACGCCGTTTGTCGATCGGTCGGTTGATTGATTGATTATTTGGGCTTAAGGGCGCGCCGACTACATGGTCATTTGGCGCCCATAGTCGATCGGTCGGTCGGTCGGTCGGTCGGTCGGTCGGACGGTCGGACGGTCGGACGGTCGGACGGTCGGACGGACGGACGGACGGACGGACGGACGGACGGACGGACGGACGGACGGACGGACGGACGGACGGACGGACGGACGGACGGACGGACGGACGGACGGACGGACGGACGGACGGACGGACGGACGGACGGACGGACGGACGGACGGACGGACGGACGGACGGACGGACGGACGGACGGACGGACGGACGGACGGACGGACGGACGGACGGCCCACCGTCCACACAGACAGACATGGCGTGACAACAGCGGCCACCAGTCTAGTCATCACCCACCTCTCTGAGCGCGACGCCTGTCATGTTCTGTGTGCTGGCCTCCTGTACGTACGCGAACACCTGCATGTAGGTGGTGCGGTTCTGGCGCTGGTGCTGCGGGCTGGTGCTGCGCTGCGGCATATCGAGCACGACCAGCGCGCCCAGCTCCGGCTGGCCGTCCCACCTGCTCTGCAGCGCTGACAACGGGGGCAGGGAGTCACGAGTAGTGAGTGCATAACACAAGCGTTGACATCCGGAGACATCAGTGGTGGTGAGCGCATGCCATCGGAAATGAGGCAGAGCAGTACTCTATGCACGCAAGTACTACGTGTGCGCACGTCTACAACACTACTGCACCGGCACGGCAACACAACTACTGCACCGACACGGCTACCCCACTACTACACCGACACGGCCACCCAACTACTACACCGACAAGGCCACCCCCCTACTACACCGACACGGCCACCCCACTACTGCACTGACACGGCTACCTCACTACTACACCGACACGGCCACCCCACTACTACACCGACAAGGCCACCCCACTACTACACCGACACGGCCACCCCACTACTGCACTGACACGGCTACCCCACTACTGCACCGACAAGGCCACCCCACTACTGCAACGACACGGCTACCCCACTACTGCACCGACATGGCCACCCCACTACTACACCGACAAGGCTACCCCACTACTACACCGACATGGCCACCCCACTACTACACCGACAAGGCCACCCCACTACTATACCGACACGGCCAACCCACTACTACACCGACAAGGCCACCCCACTACTGCACCGATACGTCTACAACACTACTGCACCGGCACGGCAACCCAACTATTGCAACTACACCGACACGGCCACCCCATTATGCACCGACACGGCCATCTCACTACTACACAGACACCGCCACCCCACCACTACACCGACACGGCCATCTCACTACTACACCGACACCGACACCCCACTACTGCACCGACAAGGCCACCCCACTACTGCAGACACGGCCACCCCACTACTATACCGACACAGCCACCCCACTACTGCACCGACACGGCCACCCCACTACTACACCAATACGTCTACAACACTACTGCACTGACACGGCCACCCAACTACTACACCGACACGCACCACTACTGCACTGGCACGGCAACCCAACTATTGCACCGAAACAGCTACCCCACTACTACACCGGTTGGTTATTAGGGTTTTAGGGCGCATCAACTGCATTGGTTATACAGCGCCCATTACTACTACGACACGGCTACCCCACTACTACACCGACACGGCCACCCCACCACTACACCAACACGGCCACACCACTACTGCACCAACACGGCCACCCCACTACTACACCGACACGGCCACCCCACTATTACACCAACACGGCCACCCCACTACTACACCGACACGGCCACCCCACCACTACACCGACACGGCCACACCACTACTACACCAACACGGCCACCCCACTACTACACCAACACGGCTACCCCACTACTACACCGACACGGCCACACCACTACTGCACCAACACGGCCACCCCACTACTACACCGACACGGCCACCCCACTACTGCACCGACACGGCCACCCCACTACTACACCGACACGGCCATCCCACCACTACACCGACACGGCCACCCCACTACTACACCGACACGGCCATATCACCACTACACCGACACGGCCACCCCACTACTGCACCGACACGGCCACCCCACTACTACACCGACACGGCCACCCCACTACTACACCAACACGTCCACCCCACTACTACACCGACACGGCCACCCCACCACTACACCGACATGGCCACACCACTACTACACCGACACGGCCACCCCACTACTACACAGACACGGCCACCCCACTACTGCACCGACACGGCCACCCCACCACTACACCGACCCGACCACCCCACTACTACACCGACACGGCCACCCCACTACTGCACCGACACGGCCACCCCACTACTACACAGACACGGCCACCCCACTACTGCACCGACACGGCCACCCCACTACGACACAGACACGGCCACCCCACTACTGCACCGACACGGCCACCCCACTACTGCACCGACACGGCCACCCCACTACTACACCGACACGGCCACCCCACCACTACACCGACACGGCCACCCCACTACTACACCGACAAGGCTACCCCACTTTTACACCGATACGACCACCCCACTACTACACCGAAACGGCCACCCCACCACTACACCGACATGGCCACACCACTACTGCACCAACAAGGCCACTCCACTACTACACTGACACGGCCACCCCGCTACTACACCGACCCGACCACCCCGCTACTACACCGACACGGCCACCCCACTACTACACCGACACGGCCACCCCACTATTACACCGACACGGCCACCCCACTACTGCACCGACACGGCCACCCCACTACTGCACCGACACGGCGACCCCACTACTACACCGACACGGCCACCCCACCACTACACCGACACGGCCACCCCACTACTACACCGACATGGCCACCCCACTACTGCACCGACACGGCCACCCCGCTACTGCACCGACACGGCCACCCCACTACTACACCGACACGACCACCTCAATACTACACCGACAAGGCTACCCCACTTCCACCGATACGCCTACAACACTACTGCACCGGCACGGCCACCCCACTACTGCACCCACGTGGCTACCCCACTACTGCACCGACACGGCCACCCCACTACTGCACCGACACGGCCACCCCACTACTGTATCGACACGACCACTCCACTACTGCACCGACACGGCCACCCCACTACTGCACCGACACGGCCACCCTACTACTGTATCGACACGACCACCCCACTACTGCACCGACACGGCCACCCCACTACTGCACCGACACGGCCACCCTACTACTGTATCGACACGACCACCCCACTACTGCACCGACACGGCCACCCCACTACTGTATCGACACGACCACTCCACTACTGCACCGACACGGCCACCCCACTACTACACCGACATGGCCACCCCACTACTGCACCGACACGACCACCCCACTACTGCACCGACACGGCCACCCCACCACTACACCGACACGGCCACCCCACTACTGTATCGACACGACCACCCCACTACTGCACCGACACGACCACCCCACTACTGCACCGACACGGCCACCCCACTACTGCACCGACACGGCCACCCCACTACTGCACCGACACGGCCACCCTACTACTGTATCGACACGACCACCCCACTACTGCACCGACACGGCCACCCTACTACTGTATCGACACGACCACCCCACTACTGCACCGACACGGCCACCCCACTACTGCACCGACACGGCCACCCCACTACTGTATCGACACGACCACTCCACTACTGCACCGACACGGCCACCCCACTACTGCACCGACACGGCCACCCCACTACTGCACCGACACGACCACCCCTCTACTGCACCGACACGGCCACCATCCCCCTTCTAGCTGGAAGCCATGCGAACGCGTGAAGCGACTCGGACCCTGTTAATGAGAGTTAATGAGAACGAAGACCATCGATGAGCAGAAAGCCAAAGTAAGAAATAATTACATAAATACCAACCTTCGCAGTGCAAGTACAGAAGATACCGAGCATGCGTCCCGTCGTGCTGGTGAATCTTTTCCACCGTGCTGCGAGCGACCCTAAGAAATGTCCTAGAACAGTAAACCATTTGTTAGGGATATTAAATCGAGCATCAGGCCCAGTCAATCCTAATTAGTGCACAATTATTCGTGTTGGAAAATAACTGAAAACATACACACCGGATCTTAGAATGCTTCACATACTTTGATACTTTCACATACTTCACATATTTCACATAGTATTGGAGTGGCGCCTCGAAATCACCACATACGGTCCCACAACACATCAAAACGTACACGCCGTTGTGAATGTTTGGTAGTTTTCCTACCAAACCGGTTTTTACTGCTCTTTACCAAATACCTCGCTTAAATTGTTTCAGATATATGGCAATCAGTTTGTATGTCTAATAGAGTGTCACGTAGTATACAACGTGCATTATACATAGAAATAGTCCAAAATTGGCGCTAAGATTGGCCCCGGAAGGGTAAACATGCACCTTTTTTGCCCGTTTTACCAGTTTTTGATCGTATTTCTTACCGGCAAAAACTGATTGTCATGACAAAGCTTCCCCGGCAAAACCCGAACCCTGGGTTGTTTGTGGGCTACCGGAGATCGTATCATTCCGGGAGATGACTACCGAGTGAGGGCAACACACGAGCTGTTGGGCTTCAGTGATGTGGCTACAGGATCGGACATCACGCCATCTTGGCCATGTGACGGTAGTGGCGCAGAGGCGGACACCATAGACGGAGCGGCCCCGAGCACCGCCATGGTGACCGTACGCCTCGGTTGGTTATTGGTTTTATGACACGTCGACCGTTGAGTCATGTAGCGTCGCCAATCTCTCACGCCGATTGGTCGCGGACGAAGAGTAGCGACAGGTGAGACTCGAACCCACAACCTTTCGATTGTGAGACGAGCATCTTACCCCTAGACCACTCGTCCCCTGACCGTACGCCTCATCATCTGTCGTCGAGCTCTTTCGTCGGACAGACAAGTACAATGCACGTACTTCAGAGGAAACATCGCGATGGAATTGGATGAAAATCAAGATATGAAGAGCATAATCCTGAAAACAGGAAAGGAGGATTTGGAAGAGAGAAAAGTACACCTAAAACGATTGCTTACGGTTATTAAAGCGCCGCTACGGCCCGCACGCCGCACCAGATTGTTACGCTTTGTAAGCTTAAAATGTGCATTTGGAGTATCGAGTCCTACTGCCTATTTAGAACACATATAACATGGATAAAGTCAAATACCAGCTGCGACCCTGCTGCCAACCACAGCCCCAAACCGCAGTCAACCACAGCCCACATCCCACTGCCACCTAGGGCGCTGCATGACCGACGCAGTCGATGCGCCCCTAAACCACAATAACCAACCAACCAACCCACCGCCACCTAAATCCCCGGTCCCACAGTCAACCACAGCCCACTGCCACCTAAATCCCCGGTCCCACTGACAACCACAGCCCAGACTTCACTGTTAATCGCAGTCCCAGACCACAATGCCAACCACGGCCCCAGACCCCACTGTCAACCGCAGTCTAGTCCCCTTGACAACCACAGCCCAGACCACACTGTCAACGGCAGTCCCAGACCCCAATGCCAACCACAGCCCAGACCCCACTGTCAACCACAGTCCCAGACCCCAATGCCAACCACAGCCCCAGACCCCACTGTCAACCGCAGTCTCAGTCCCCTTGACAACCACAGCCCAGACTCCACTGTCAACGGCAGTCCCAGACCCAAATGCCAACCACAGCCCAGACCCCACTGTCAACCACAGTCCCAGACCCCAATGCCAACCACAGCCCCAGACCTTACCGTCAACCGCAGTCCCAGTCCACTTGACAACCACAGCCCAGACTCCACTGTCAACGGCAGTCCCAGACCCAAATGCCAACCACAGCCCAGACCCCACTGTCAACCACAGTCCCAGACCCCCAATGCCAACCACAGCCCAGACCTTACTGTCAACCGCAGTCCCAGTCCACTTGACAACCACAGCCCAAACCTTACCGTGAACCGCGGTCCCAGGCCCCACCGTTAGTCACAGTCCCAGACCGCACTGCTTGCTGTGGCTCAGGCGCCCGTCTCCGTGAACGCCAGCGCGAGCCTCGGCTCGGCGGGGGTGGTACTCACTCTCTCGGTGCGACCAGCTGCTGATTATTTCTGGCCGTCGTATCCCATAGCTCGTAGAGCAGCAGCGTCTGGAACGTATTGACGTAGTCCTCGCGCTGCTGGTAGGTGAACAGCGTCTGCGTGGGCTCTACACCGTGCGCCACGTTCGGCGGCTGATTGAAGAACTGGCCCTGCTCCTGCACCAGGGGCACCACCAGAGCGTCACGTGTGTGCAGCCGTCAGCACTAACAGGCGGCTGAAGAACTGGCCCTGCTCCTGCACCAGGGGCACCACCAGAGCGTCACGTGTGTGTAACCGTCAGCACTAACAGGCGGCTGAAGAACTGGCCCTGCTCCTACACCAGGGGCACCACCAGAGCGTCACGTGTGTGTAACCGTCAGCACTAACAGGCGGCTGAAGAACTGGCCCTGCTCCTACACCAGGGGCACCACCAGAGCGTCACGTGTGCATAGCCGACAACACTACATAGGGACCGCCGTCAACACTAACAGAGTTGCCACCGTCAGAACTACATGGGTACCACCGTTAGCATCACACAGGTACCTCTCTCAACACTATAGAGGTACCTCCCTCAACACTACAGAGGCACCACCGTCAACATTAACAGAGGTACCGCCGTCAGCACCATGGAGGCACTGCTGTCGAAACTAACAGAGGTACCACCGATGTTTCCGGGATAGCGGCCCAATGAGTAGACGCAGAGTCACAACACTTTCAGTACTTTCGTATACATCTGTTTTACATATGAAAGCAAGGTTAGCAGAAAGTCGGATGAGAGGAGTGGCAACGTCCACCCTCCCAATGGTACAAGCATAGAATGGTGCGCTGGGGCCAGTGGATTGGATAGCAGGTGACCAAGATTTGTGAGGAGCATGGTATGAGGTTCTTAGATCTGTGATGCGACTTTTGAGGGAGGACGGACATGTTTGCATTAGATGGGTTACATCTGAGCACGATGGGAGTGGAATTGCTCAACAACATGTAAGAGGAGACTCTGAGTAGGTGTTCAGCGCAGGGAAACTAGGCAGGGCATGGGGGATACAGGTTGTAAAGTAAGAAGTATTCCAAACAACAGAAATAATACCTATTCATGTTTTTAGGCAGATTATACCGTATCATGATTTTCTGTAAATGACAAGTGTTACGAACAAAATTGGAGAACTGCATGCACTATGTTGTCTGAAAAGGCTATATTTGGAATGCATCACCGAGACATGGGTTAATGAAAACATTACTTAGATATAGGTTGCAATAATTTGAATTGACAGGTTACAGCATGCACGCTCATCAAAGGAAGTCAAGAATAGGCGGTGGGATACTCTTGTATGTGAGACAAGTAATGGAATGCCGCACTATAGAGGATAGCGAAGCGACTGAAAGCGATCAAACGCACAGCGACTCAACCCGACCTGAACACAGCACACGAGCTGACACAGCTCGAGGCGGCGTGGCAGCGATTTACCTTGAACCAGCAGTACCGCCAGCTGAGGATGTACCAGAGCGGCAGCTGGAGCGACGGCAGCTGGTGGCGCCGCCTGACGATGGGCCGTGGCTTCGATCATCCGCGTCTGGCAAATATCGCCTTCGGGAGCCCAGCGAACGCGCGCCCGACGTTTCTGGGCGTCCTGCGGCTGTGGCGGACGCCCTCCACCGGACGGTCCGGCACCAGGTGGGTTAGGTCTGCACCGGCCGTGGCTGGGCACGGCCTTCTCAGACGGTCCGGCCGTGGGTGAGGCTGCTCCGGACGGTCCAGCCACTGGCGAGGCTGCTCCGGACGGTCCAGCCACTGGCGAGGCTGCTCCGGACGGTCCAGCCACTGACGAGGCTGCTCCGGACGGTCCAGCCACTGATGAGGCTGCTCCGGACGGTCCAGCCACTGGCGAGGCTGCTCCGGACGGTCCAGCCACTGGCGAGGCTGCTCCGGACGGTCCAGCCACTCGCGAGGCTGCTCCTGACGGTCCAGCCGAGGGAGATGTTCCGGACGGTCCAGCCACGGGCGAGGCTGCTCCGGACAGTCCAGCCGTAGGTGAGGCTGCTCCTGGTGGTTGCGCTGTCGTCGGAACTGGCCTGGACGGCGTGGCACAAGCAGTGAACCTCGCCAGGTCGGGGTGCGGCTGGTGTGCGCGGCGCCGCTGCGTCTGGCCAGGCACGTACTCGGGCAGCAGGCCAGACTTGCGCACTAGCTGCACCGGGCCCGGCCGATACGAGCTGCTGGTGCGGTTGAAGGACGGCATCCTGCTGATCGTCTCCGACAGCATGAGGCTGCGACTGCGCCGCGTCACCTTGGCCGTGCTCGGCGCACGGCGCTTGGCTGGCTCGGTCGGTGTCGTCAGACCTTTAAGCCGCTGCTGTCGTCGCTCGTAGCGCAGCTGCTTGCCTCGCTCAAGCTTGGGTGGCGGCGCTGGCGGTGGCGGTGGCGGCGGCGGCGGCGGCTCATGCTCGGCCGAGCGGCGGCGGCCGCTGTCGTGGCGGTCGACCGACGCGCTCGGCTCCTCCAGGGACGGAGAGCGACCGGCGCGCTGGCGGCGCCGCTGCGGCAGTGGCCGCGCATCGGTCAGCGGAATCGGCGCCCGGCTCGGCAGCGATACGCGCACCCGCCGCGCACCGATCTGTACCTCGTGCTTACCGTCAGCGGCCGCCCCGGCCGGCGGAGTCCGACTAGTGCTGCTCTGTGGTGGAGTCCGACTAGAGCTGGGCTGTTGCGTGGTCGGACTAGTGCTGCTCTGTGGCGGAGTCCGACTAGTGCTGAGCTGTGGTGGAGTCCGACCAGCGCTGAGCTGTGGCGGAGTCGGCTGACAGGCGGGCGGAAGACTACCAGACTGGTGCTTCTCGCGAGCAGGTGGGCTGCCACTGCGGAGCTTCTCGCGAGGCGGCGGCGGACTGCCACGACGGCGTTTCCGGCGAGGCGGCGGCGGGCTTCCAGGGCGGGGTTTTCCACGCGACGGTGGCGGGCTGCCGTGACGTCTCGTGTCCTGTCCAACATCCAGCGGAGGCAGAAGCCCGCTGGCCGCCACCTCTCCGCTGCCGTGGCCATCCGCACGGCGACGCTTCCACGCCGGTTCGAGCCCGTCGGCGTCCGACTCGTCCCACTTCGCGCCCGGCTCGTCGTCGTCCGCCTCGGTCAGCTCGTCGTCGTGGAAGAGAAGTGGGCCGGTGGGCAGGGTGTCCGAGTACTCGTCTAGCGCCTCCTCCTGCTTGATGTGCAGCAGCGGCTGGAAGCTGTCGAGCAGCTCGCACGCCTCGACGTCCCGCTGCGAACCCTGGAAGTATTCGTCGTCGTCGTCCGAGATGACAATGGTGCAGTCCTGCTGCGAATAGGACGGCGGCGACTCCTGCTCCAGGTCCTGCTCCAGAACGTCCGGCAGCAGCAGCATCTCGACGTCGCCGTCAGGCCACGGATCGTCCGGCAGCTGCTCGACGTCGTTGCCGGCGACATCGGCCGGACTCGGGCACGCCGAGCCACCCTCCTGGCGCGCGGCCGCGGCCGGAGCCGGTGCTGCCGCTGCATCAATCGGTGTGGTGGCCGCCGCAGTGGCGGATGTAGCCGTGCGCCGGCTCGTCAGCAGAGCCGGAGGTGTGACGTCCACACGTCCCGGTGGCGGTGTGGCAGTGGACGCCGGCATGTCTGCCGCAGACGCCTCGGCACATCGATGCCGTCTTGTACGCGGCGGGGACAGGTACGACACGAGTATCACGTCGCTATCACTGTCGTCTGCGCTCACAGACTTCGCCACACGAACAGACTTGTCCGAGACCTCAGGCTCCGTCACAACAACAGACTTGTTCGAGAGCTCAGGCTTTGCCACAACAACCGACTCGTCCGAGAGCTCAGGCTTTGCCACAACAGACTTGTCCGAAAGCTCAGACTTCGCCACAACAACAGACTTGCCTGAGAGCTCAGGCTTCGCTACACTAACAGAAGCATGAGAGCTGGCTGAGAGCTCAGGCTTCACCACACGGACAGAAATATTCGAGATGCCTGCCGTCTCGGGCTTCGCTTTGCTAACGAAAGTACCAGAGGTGCCTGTGGAGTCCTGTTTCGCCAAGCCAACGAAAGTACCGGGCTTGTCTGAGAGCTCAGGCTTTGTTTCACCACCTTCACTATCAGACGTACCAGAGCTCCCCGAGAGCTCAAGCTTCACGACATCAACGGCATCAGAGTTGTCCGACATCGCGGGCTCCGTTACACCAACGGGAGTACCCGAGACGCCTGTGGAATCGGGCTTCGCCTCACCAACGGATACACCAAGCTTGTCTGAGATCTCAAATTTCACCACAACAACAGAAATATCAGAGTTGTCTGACATCGCGGGCTCCGTCACACCAACGGGAGTACCCGAGATCCCTGTGGACCCAGGCTTTGCCCCACCACCGGAAGCACCAAGCTTGTCTGAGAGCTCAGGCTTCGCCGCATCAACAAAAGTGCCAGAGCTGTCTAAGAGTCCAGATGTTGCCACATCAACAAAATTACATGAGTTGCCTGTGGGCTCAGACTTCACCACAGCAGCCGAGAAACTACGGCTGACGGTCGACTCCGGCTTCACCACAGCTTCGGGCTCTTCAGGAGGCTCGGCTTTCAGACGAGCGCCGCCTGAGCAGGCGTCACCGTCCGAGCGGCGCTTCTTCAGCGGCTGCTCCCTGTGCGGAGACACCGGCTGGCGACCGTCGACACGACGGGCGGGGGCGGCGGTGGAGGCGGTGATAGGGGCGGCGGTGGAGGCGGCGGTGGGGGCGGTGATGGGGCTGGCGGTGGGGGCGGCGGTGAGGTCGGCGGTGGAGGCGGCAGTGGAGACAGTGATGGGGCTGGCGGTGGAGGCGGCGGTGGAGGCGGCGGCGGGGGCGGCGGCGGGGGCGGCGGGGGAGGCGGTGATGGGGCTGGCGGTGATGGGGCTGGCAGTGGCGGCGGAGGCCGCGAAAGAGACGCCACGCGTCTGGGCGCGGCTGCGCCTGACAGTCGACACGCCGGCCGTCGGCAGCCCGCTGACCCCGGAGACCGAGTCGATGATCGCCACGTCGTCATCGCTGGGGTAGTTCGGCTCCTGCTGGGAACAAGCACCACCGCATGCAACGTCACTGGTCATCCTCTGCGTGACACGAAACGGCAAGGGAACTCGGCCTGTTTCAACCCTTGTCTGTCACCGGAGCAACGGGAATTAAGCGTAAAGTGCGCGTAAAGGTCAATGGCGATAGCATCGGTCCAACGCCCCCAATTGCTACCAACCAGCGCAGTAATCAAACTTATGGGTAAGGGACGGGGATGGTCGAGTGGCTAAGGTGTCGAGCTCCGGATGCCAAGGTCCCGAGCTCAACACTCGCACCACTCGGGACATTTCCCAATATCGCGGCCCACCGGAGGAACAGTGTGGGTGGCACCATTAGCCGTGATTGTGCATAAAGTGCGCCATGGACCGCCCAATAAAAAAAGAAAAATGAATTCCTGGGTAAGCCATCCGGGAATTTCTGTTCGCGAGCTTCTCGGAGTACGTTAACATCACTGGCTCACTGGTTCCAAACACAAGTCCCTAGACACAATCCTCGCAATGGAACCTGGAATCCTCGCATCACAATCACCGGTTCACTAGTTCCAGACACAAGTTCAAAACACAATCATCGCAATGAAAACAACTCATAATCGCTGGTTGGCAAACGAAAGTGTTCGCATTACATGAACTTCGTGCGCCAACGCTTACATTGCATGAAGTTCGCACCAAAAGTTTGCATTGCATAATGCTTCCAGAGTATCACGCGTGTTTGCAGACCTGAACACTCGGACAAGAAAAGTGTCGTGAAGACAACGGCTTAAAATTAAAAGCACAATATTTACATCAAATGTTCTTCTGTGGTCTGCTTCGCCATGCGCTGAACAACATCGGGTCGCCTGTGACGTGCACTGACCAGCAGTCTGGGATCGGCGCCCACCACGATGTAGACAAAGCAGTCGGGCTGCCGTGTACTGACCAGCAGTCTGGGATCGGCGCCCACCACGATGTAGACAAAGCAGTCGGGCTGCCGTGTACTGACCAGCAGTCTGGGATCGGCGCCCACCACGATGTAGACAAAGCAGTCGGGCTGCCGTGTACTGACCAGCAGCCTGGGATCGGCGCCCACCACGATGTAGACGAAGCAGTCGGGCTGCCGTGTACTGACCAGCAGCCTGGGATCGGCGCCCACCACGATGTAGACGAAGCAGTCGGGCTGCCGTGTACTGACCAGCAGTCTGGGATCGGCGCCCACCACGATGTAGACAAAGCAGTCGGGCTACCGTGTACTGACCAGCAGCCTGGGATCGGCGCCCACCACGATGTAGACGAAGCAGTCGGGCTTCCGTGTACTGACCAGCAGTCTGGGATCGGCGCCCACCACGATGTAGACAAAGCAGTCGGGCTGCCGTGTACTGACCAGCAGTCTGGGATCGGCGCCCACCACGATGTAGACAAAGCAGTCGGGCTGCCGTGTACTGACCAGCAGTCTGGGATCGGCGCCCACCACGATGTAGACGAAGCAGTCGGGCTCGGCCGGGTCAGGTCCGCCCAGGCCGACCGTGTGTCCCAGCCGCAGCGGCACCGGCTGCCGTGGCGTCACCCTCTCGCCGTTCAGGAACGTGCCGTTGATAGACTGATGGCCGAAGATACACAATCGTCAGCTGGACACGCAGCTAACCAATGTTTGTATTTTTGTTAGACCGCCCAGTTTAAGCCTTTTAAAAGTGTGGTATCGAAGTGAGTAGTCAAAAAGTGTTGTGACATCATCTGAGATGACATCGAGCAACAATTTTGAGGGCTTTCCAAGATAATTATAAACAAAGGAATGTACCGAGTAATTTACCAGCTTCCGTAAACTTCAGGATATATTCATTCAGTTCAAGGTTCAATGATAATTCACTAGAACCTGTTGTGTAGTTAGCAGAATTTTCTGAATTAATACAGATAGCTGATTAGCTCTCAATCAATCTGATGTGTTCGAGTGAGATTTAATGACACTTCTCAGTCGCTCAGGATGATGATTCATGGAAATGACCGCATCATAAGCAAAGGAAAAACTGGATGACTCGCATGCAGCTGGGAGCTCGTTTATATAAAATAGGAACAAGAGCGGCCCAAGAATTGAGTTTTTTGGGAACGCCATTGTGATCAGCTTATATTGAGAATAAACCTTTCCAACTTGTGTGCACTGGTAGGATTGAAACATTGTAAAAGCAATCTCCTTAATTTCCGCTCTTTTAAGCTTTTTAAATAATGTATCATAATCATGGTCCAATAATCCAAGGCTTTACATAAATCCAAGTAAACCATACAAACTGCAGTTCTGTTTTCAAAAACATCTTCTTCAATATGAAATAAGAGGTACATCGTTTACAAGCTCTTCCTGAAACCGGGTGGAGAGCTACTGAGCATTATAATTTTGAGCTAAGTGAGTGATAATTCCAGCACAGGTTTCTGAAGAATCTTGGAAAATATTGGTTATTGGTTTTTACGACACGTCGACCGTTGAGTCATGTAGCGTCGCCAATCTCTCACACCGATTGGTCGCGGGCGAAGAGTAGCGCCAGGTGAGACTCGAACCCATAACCTTTTGATTGTTTGACGAGCATCTTACCCCTAGACCACTCGTCCCCTTGGAAAATATTGGAAGAATGCTAACAGTTGCGTGCGTGCGTGTGTAGTATGTGCGTGCGGGCTTGCGTGAGGGTGTTCAGACTATTATAAAACAATGTTAAACACATTCTCTTCGAAGGTACAGTGACGCCACGGAAAGCCTAACCTGTGTGAGATGCAAACCACAAGATGTGAATGAAGGAACCACATCGCTTTCATGTTAATGACACTCTGGCTGGATAAAACACGGTCGGATTCTCTCTACTTCTTGTGTAACTGTTTTCGCACAAAACCGAATGTACGGAAGTGTGAATGAAGGCGTTGAAGGCGTTGGCAGTGCTGCCGATGTCGGACCGCTGGTGCCGTGTTTCCGTGTGCCCGACCGCTGACGACGTGCTGCCGCCTGATCTGCTCCACTGGTCGCAACAGGTGCGAGTGGGGGCGCACCTCGACGTCGGTCACCGTCCACTGAGCGGCGGCGGTGTCGGGCAGTCGCAGCTGGCGGAACTCGCAGTGCCGACGCGACACGATCACGGACTCGCACCTGATGGCCGCCTTCACCGAGCGGCCGGCGACGATCACCTGCCGGGTCACCGGTCACCGGGTCAGCACACACCGAGCGGCCGGCGACGATCACCTGCCGGGTCACCGGTCACCGGGTCAGCACACACCGAGCGGCCGGCCCTGATCACCTGCCGGGTCACCGGTCACCGGGTCAGCACACACCGAGCGGCCGGCGACGATCACCTGCCGGGTCACCGGTCACCGGGTCAGCACACACCGAGCGGCCGGCGACGATCACCTGCCGGGTCACCGGCCATCGGGTCAGCACACACCGCCAGCGGCAGACAGTCTGGGTCAATGGGCTGCTCTGGCCACCGGCGTTCTACTCAGAGGACGGCCACTGGTGTACATGCAGTCAACAGTCTGGGAGACTCGACCTGACGCATAGGGTGGCTGATGTGATTAGTCGGGTATTGTTGGGGACAATGACCCCGCACGATTTGTGTCCGAGGCATTTCCTCATAGCTGGACCTATGTGTGACAACGGGGAAGACAAGGGAAGGATAAGGCAGACCAGAACTTCCCCGGGACGTCACTCCCCACTTCGATCGAAAGATCAACGCCATTCCTGGATGGGGCTAAGAGATGCCAGTGCATAATGTGAGGCATGATAGACAGTGTGAGGCACAGTGTTAAAATAATGATTTTTCGTCAGGTGTGAGATGTCGAAAGGAGTACAGTGGGATGTCGAAATCGCCATGGAAATAATGCTGTTTAAAAACTCTGGTCCTTAAAACCTAGTTCTGAGACAATTACATACATATGACTGTTTTGCGTGCTTTCAGAGATACCTAATTTGGGGATACTGATATCAACGATAACAATACAAATGTCTATGCTGTAAACTAGTATTGCATAATATAACACATCATAGGTAATCCCTTTACCTGGAATTGCACTACGGGATGTTTGTTATCACGATCCCGGATCCGTTATGACGCTCATGAGCATGATACTAATAAACGGGATACAGTTAGAAACGAGGCATGAGGACTTCACAAGCACGTGCCAAGAAGCATGATGTCGATACTTCTTCGGGAAGGATGTCGACTCAATATTCAATAAGTGGTATACTCCACCCTATTTCACGAATAATTTATCACTGGTGAGGCATGATGGCCATTCCTGGATGGGGATAAGATATGCCACTGAATACATGTGAGGAATGATGGGCAGTGTGAGGGATGATGGTCATTTCTGGATGGGGTTAAGATGTGCTAGTATATGCATGCGAGGAATGATTGAGTGTTCTAAAATCGGTTTTGCACCAGGCTGTCAGAATAGGATAATTGCTCCTCAAAAGAAAATACAAGAGATAAATTGAGAAGACGAAACAGTTAAAATTTCAAACGTGCATTTCAAAGTTCCGCCCTCTACACTAAAAGTAAAGGTTTGCATTAAGTTACATGGCCACGGCACCACTACTCAAATTCATAAATTCTTAAGTTGTAAATTTGTGTGAAATAGGTGTGATTATGTTATGGAACAAATGAAAGGATTGAAAAATAATTAATGAAGCAGGGCAGGGGTGGACAACGCTTCCTTCTGGGCATCGTTTCGCACCAAAGTCTAGTTTTGTGATATATATTTTACTTAGCTTAGTTTTATTTACTTAAGTTCTATTTTAATTCTTTATTCATGTAACCAACATAAAATTTTCTTTATAGGCAAAGCTTTCCCTTCAAATACTATTAAACACAAGTACACTTTTAAACCGAAGATCACAACACAGCTTAGTGGGTCAAACAAGTAGTGAAACAAAACACAAAAGCCAAGGTATATAAACAAACGGGATGGATGGAAATACTTCAAGGCATGGCAACAGCTAACGCAGCACGCTATATAATTCACCTTCATGGTAGGTAGAATTAAACCCAAATACAAGTTAACATAATTGTATACAAGTAGTGTTATTGTATTTTGTATGATTGTACAATATTGTATATTGTATAATTGTATACAAGTACTTATATTGTGTATAAGTATAATATAAATATAATTATAATATAATACAAAATACAAACATAATATACAAGTTAACATAATTTATCACGCAGCTCCTATCGACTGCAGAAAAGCACGTCACTCTCTCCAAGGAAAACAGCCCCAATCCTACGGTAGCGACTAGCGCCCGCCGCTCGGCAAACAGACAAAGCGAGTGAGTTTGTCGAGGCGGCACGTGCAGAAAGAAACGACTGAGTAGGAGCTCTTGTGCTGATTCAAATTTTGACGAGTAAAAGGATGTGAGAAACAAGACATCATGCTGTACTTTTCGTGAAGGCAAATAGGTGATTCCCAAATGACGTGAGAACAGATTGTTCGCAGGCGTGAAGCGAAGCCATGCAGTTAAACAGTAGTGAAATAAGATACAAATACTGCGCCCTACAACCAAAACGGTGTGCGTCATGGCCGACCCCACTCATGTATTCACGACGCAGCATCCCACAATGTGTCCCACAGTAGCACAATGTACAACCGTCAAAGATGGTTTTCTAAACAGTTTCTAAACACTAAACACTAAGTAAATTCCCTCCCGGGATTCACTTCAAATGGTCTATCTGATGCTCATACCTCGCGCACTGCCTGTACGATTCACGATGCCCAAGACATGGGGAGGGGGGGGGGATTTTTAACTTGGTGCCAATAATGATATCAAAGTGACATATTTCTTGAGTAGTTTCTGAACTTTGAACCGTCGGCATAGATCGGCATAGCATCAGAAAATGACTGGATCTTGCTTAATGAGCGCATACGAGTCAGTGGCACTAATGTCGCTCTTCCGCATGTCACTCAACATGTATTACAAAAGTAAATGAAGAAATAAATCTGTCGACATTTTCACAAAATGAGAAGTAGATATTGAAGTTGTTTTGCCTCATTTAATATACTTCTATATGGGCACCATTAGTTGCACGAAGCACATCAAGACGGTATTCGATTTCCTGCCCTGTTCGCTGTAGCATAGCCTCATCAATGGTGGCAATGGCGTCAGTGACCCTTTGCTTCAGGTCGTTGATGCCCAGTATCTTAGTTCGATACACGATATCTTTAGCATTACCACATAGAAGGAAGTTCAGGGAAGTGATATCTGGGGACCGAGGTTGCCAGGGAATTGGGCCATCCCATCCAATCCACCGTTCTGGAAACCATCTTCTTGAGTGGCCATTTTTTAGGGTTTCATTTAACAGAACCTCTTCCATTAACAGGGTACCTGCAAAAAAAAAACACAAATGCAATGTGATTAAAAACCTTGATAACCACCGAGTTCATTGAACAAATCTGATCAAATACCCCATCAATTGCCTTTGTAATATTGTTTTTAATTGCAAAGAAACTTTATGGACACCCTGTATTTCAATAATGTGATGTGCTCCAAAATATACTTAGTCGGTACATCTGCATCCCCAGCAATCTGACGGACGGTTAAAAAGATACATCTTGTCCGATCTTAATGACTGATCTGAGCATTGCCTACGGCGACAAAAGTGGACACTCTACGTAAAAGAGCAATGGAAACCCGTGACGTGGTACCACTTGCCCAAGTTCCCGACAGCCAGCTGTAGTTGGCTCTGCACGCCGCGGATACTTCGAGAGCAGCACCATACGGATAAGTCGTTCATAAGGAGAGTCCCTCCGATTGAGAGTGGTAATTCATTGCCTACAGCACTGATGGAAATCGCGAATAGTACTACACCTAATACACTTCCTGGTGTCACACCGTGTGCGTGTGCAGTTGGGATCTTTGGGGACGTCGGCTGCGTCGGTTACATTGCGCCCATAACTGATATGTTAGACATAAAACCAGGTGTAGACAGAGATGACACACTTGCGGCGCACCGTCAAATTGCAAAAATAGATCTGAAAAAAGCGCCAGCCACAAGCGCTCGAAAAATCGGTCGGATGCAAAGTTCTGCAGGAAGACCCTCATGGTGTCGCGTATGCCAGTCATATAGTTTGCCAATTATTCCATGGCGCCATGCAGTGTCAAACGCACCTTTAATGTACAAATATGTCTACCGTATGATGGTGCGTCATAAAACCAGCGCGAATAGCTGAATCTCGGGCCAGAACATGGCTTACAGTACTACGATACTTTCTGAATCCACATTGAACGTTCATTGAACCCACATTGAACTGATTAGTGGATTTTAAAAACCACATGAACCTGGTATTTACCACTTTCCCCAAAGGTTTGCATACGGCCGATGTAATGGATACAGGGTGGCAATGTAGGTATTGCTACCTCGCCCAATTTAATTAGATCGCCGATTAGACACGAATTAATTTAATAATTGAATTCGTGTGAAGTCGCCCAATTTAATTAGATCCTGGTCAAAGCTCTTTGCAAGGCAAAACGGTGGTGGTGGTGAAGTCAATAATATTCGCTTCGCATTGCATTCCGTGTTTATTAAAATGAGGGCTCCTAGTATTTGTGCACTGCTTCGAGAGCGCTCGAGCGATCTCGCTTGCAACTTCCTTCCGCCTTCGGCAACAGTCCGGTCCATTCAATATGTGGAGAGTTAGAAATGGGGTCGGGGCCACCCGTCCAGAGACTCGTTCACTTGTGCCCATGTCGATACAATGTTTGAGGATCAGTTCAGCTTATTAACATAGGCTCTCCAATACTCGAGCTTGTCTCGTCTATCATTCCTCAAGCGCATACTCTTGCTTTCCGAAACGCGGAACGATGTTCGGTAGAGCAGTTGCAAACAAAAGCACGAAATGCTCTTTTACGGACACGGATGACATTGCAGTTCTCAGATCACCACGGAACTGGAGTGGGCTTAGATATACCCGAGGAGCGGAGGACATTGTGTTCCGCGGACTGGGGCAGCACTGCTGCCCTTCCTTTCCTCAATAAAATAGATTGAATAGATATATAGATAGAATAGAATAGATTCCTCAATAGAAGTCCTGGGACTATTGTCATCAGTCTTGGTTTCATCTAGTAATACCCAACGAAACTGCAAAGGGCGGAGACGATTGCTCTATAGCACCATGCATTACATGCTGGCATATATCTGACAAAAAGCCCCGCAAACAGCAGAACATAAATACTCTTACATGTCTCCACAATCGTTTTCCACGATTGTGGAACAACTATTCAAGCTCCGAACACTACCAAAAGGCAACAAAACGACACTCATGCACTCAACACAGCACAGCACAGCAAATAACGTAGCCAGGTCGGCTGGCGGCAATTGTGCACCGGCGGCAAGTCACTGGAGTAACACAATGTAAGTGGGAGCTAATACTCAATGAAACTTGCACCTCTTCAAACACTTGTGAATTGACCTCGGTAAAATCTGACATGCGACCGCAATAGTCGATACCAACTGCACGACACTATTTTGAACTTGTCATAAAAGACGATAACTGCTTTTCATGTCTCAACGTCATTTCTAGCCATCATACTGTGGACTTGTGCATCATGATGTGCTATGACATCCTAGCCCCAGGCCTCTTCCAGTCTACAAAACATGAATTTCACGACAGTAGTCGGCGAAGCGGACTGACCTCCTGGTGACCGAGCATGTGCACCTCCAGAGCGGCGGCAGGTTTGTTGGAAATGCGCCGCAGGAACCAGACGGGTCCCGAGCGGCCGTCCATGGCCCCGTCAGGACCGCCCTGCGCCGCGACAGGTGGTCAGTGGTCAGTGGTCAGTGGCAGGAACCAGACGGGTACCGAGCGGCCGTCCATGGCCCCGTCAGGACCGCCCTGCGCCGCGACAGGTGGTCAGTGGTCAGTGGTCAGTGGCAGGAACCAGACGGGTACCGTCAGAACCACCCTGCACCGCAGCTCCGGGCATCGGACACGGCACTACATCAGGCATGCCACACATCAGGGGAATAGAGATGGAATGCGCTGCCTGCTTGAAGGGGTCTGTGCCGTGCACACTTTCTTAACATAAATCTCACCCCATCCATCACAAATTAGAACTCAAAAACAAGATTTTCCTCTCTAAAAAATTTGTCCACCCTACTTTTAAATACATTCAATGAGGAACTCCCCACAACATCAGCAGGCAGCCCATTCCACTGATCAACAACCCTTTGACTGAAGACCTGTTGTCGCTTAACTGTCCTACATCTCAACTTGTCTAACCTGAATTGATGACGCCTATGTGATACTCTAAACTGAAGAGCGCCATTCAAATCGACCTGATCTAGTCCTTTAACTATTTTGTACATTTCAATCATGTCCCACCTTAATCTCCAATACTTAAGTGAGTACATATCTAATGCCACAAACCTTTCTCCATATTCTAAGTTACCTATTCCACTGATGAGCCTGAGAGACCTATTCCACTTGAGAGTGCTTTGCGCTGCACTCTTTCTAACATGTCTATATCTTTTTCTAGGTAGGGGCTCCATGCTTGTACAGAATATTCCAAGTGGTGTCACACATATGCTAAGTACAGTTTTTTCATGACTTTCTTGCTCTTATATATCACACTTCTATTAATGAGTCCCAGCATTCTGAGTGCCCTGTTCCTAGCTGAGCTACATTGCTTTTCTGCTTTAAGGTCTTTTGAAACCAACACACCTAAGTCCCTTTCCTCTTCAATAACATCCAGTTCCCTCCCTCCATTGTATATCTGAAAGTCTCACCTCCAGACCCCAGATGCATAACCTTACACTTGTCATAGTTGAAAGACATCTGCCATTGATCAGCCCACTTTTTTAGGTGCTCCAAGTCTAGTTGAATATTTCTAGATTGATCACAACTGTTTGCCACCCCTACCAGCTTAATGTCATCAGCAAATTTGAACATTATATTCCTCAGCCCTACCTCAATGTTATTCACAAAGATGATAAAGAGAAGTGGCCCTAGAACAGAGCCCTGTGGTACTCCACTCAGAACATCCTTCCAATCAGATTTACATCCATTTAACATTACCCATTGTTTCCTTCCCCTTAGCCATGCTTCAATCCAACCTATAACTTTTCCAACAATCCCATGTTGCTGTA
Organism: Ashinkailepas kermadecensis; assembly: GCA_034440615.1. Lineage (NCBI taxonomy): Eukaryota > Metazoa > Arthropoda > Thecostraca > Neolepadidae > Ashinkailepas > Ashinkailepas kermadecensis. The sequence continues at coordinate 5,305 of JAOTOM010001566.1, read as the reverse complement.
GTTGATGAATTAGCCTCCCATGTGGAACTTTATCAAAAGGTTTGCTGAAGTCCAAGTACACAACATCCATCCTGCTTTGATTGTCTACTTCTTTAGTAACATACTCCACGAACTCCAAAAGGCTAGCTAAACAAGACCTTCAATATCGAAATCCATGTTGAGTATCCCTTAAAAGATTGTTCCTATCAAGATGAATCTGAACATTCTGTTTAACCAGATTTTCTAGTACCTTGCAAACTATTGAGGTCAAACTGACTGGCCTGTAGTTCCCTATGCACTTCATACTTCCCTTTTTGAAAACTGGTACATTTGCATTTCTCCAATCTTCAGGCACTTCAGAATATTCCATAGACCACCAGAAAATTATACCTAGGGGAACTGCTAAAGCTTTAGCACACTACTAAGACCCTGGCATATATATCATCTGGTCCAGAAGCATTATTAGGTTTTATATTCTGTAACTGCTTTTCTACAGCTTCTGTAGTTATTGCAAGATACTCCAACCTATGAACTGTCATGGCATAAGATTCAGTTGTTTCTATTCTACCAGAATTCTCTTTAGTAAAGACTGATGAGAATTGCTTGCTTAGGGATTCCACAATATCACAATCAACCACTAATTCCCCATCTACCTCCAGAGGTCCTACATCACACTTTTTAGCTTTAAATTTGTAGAAACTAAAGAATCTCTTAGCATTAACTGCTGAACATTCTCAGGCTAATTTGATTTCAGCCAGTCTTTTAGATGCCCTAACACACCTCCTAACTTTATTTCTAGCTATTTTATGATTTGATATTTATCTCAGAGTTAGCATATTTTAGTTTCTTGAATGTCTGTTTCTCTGTCTGTCTACATCTGACAGTCTACATCTGACATGTAGACTCTGTCTGTCTTGAAGGCCTGTCTACATCTGACAACAAATTCAAAAGGAATTTGAGAGTACTGCAAAGCCTATCATACTATTCAGCTGTTTCCCCATGGTCTGGTGCACTGCATCAGCAGCCATCACCTTTGCCACATTGCCTTTGTCTCCATGCATGGTGAGTTGACAACATGGAGTGATGCTATGAGGAAAATGCAGCATGTAGGTAATCTCCTGAAAAGTTCCTCTTCAGTATGCTCCAGTGTACCCATACTCCACTTTATACATTTTTCTGCCAGAAATGCACCCCTTCCCCAATGGTAATTACTGGATTGGCCTCTGCCAAGTGCAACCTGGTGGGCTTAAAATGCTAATTGTCTGTGTTCAGAATTCAGCACTTGTTTTAGCAGGTGCAGATACACATGCCATATTACAAACACCTCTGCTTGGTTCGGGGAACACAGATAAATTTGCCTGTGCAGTTTGCCAAACTCTTTTCTAACCCGATAAAGATTGTGCTAACAAATACTGTGTAATTGCAAAACAATATCAGATGTAACTTCCTTACAGTTTTCTGAAGCTGACTGCCTCGGAAGCCTGAAAATGGCACCTGTGGAATTTGCTTGCTCCATGCAAAACAACCAGTAGAACATATGCAATCAGACCTTCATATTTTGGTAGAACAACGTTCATTGTTTATGAATACTGCCATATTTTTTAATATGGTGGTGTGTAAAGAACATACCCCACTTCTTCAGATCGTTGAGGAAATAAACATCTCAGTTGGCATGCTCTACATCGCGTATTCCGCTCACGCTACGTCGACGATTGGAGCAGTTGGTTAGGGCATCTGCTTTCCGTACAAATGGTGGTGGGTTCGAATCTTGGCACTGCAATGCGTTTAACCAGAAAACACAGTTGTTAACAGTCAGGGCCTTTGGGTAATGTTGCACTTTAGATTACTTTACACTATCATGAGTTGCTTGATGTAATATTTGTCCATGGAAGTAAGGAGGGGAAATACTCAATTAAAGCCTACTCATGCAATGAATGTCCAATTGGACCATCTGGAATTGTCATCATGGAACTTTGTCTCTGGAAGGGTGCTTCTGGCTGAAAAATTTGAGAGGTCATTTGGGCACAATGAAGGTCAGACTTCTTTCAATGTACAACTCTGGCCAAAATCCTGAGGGGACACTGGGGACACATGCCCCCTGTGCCAATTGTATCCACCCCTGTCCCAGAAACAATTGAAAGGGATCCTGATGAACAGGAGCCACTGAGATGGTTCCATGATAGCTTGATGCTGCCCCATGGTAAGACCTCTCACTTTCTGCAGGTATTCAACTTTTTGGTATCTTCGAACCAAAGTGGTCATACACCTACCTGACAGCGAGGGTTTGTGACCCCATGAAACATTGCATCCATATCCAGTTCAAGTTGTTTATTTCAACAGCCTGGTTGCGTATGCACCACATTCAGTTATATTTTGAGTGCAAGCAACACTACCACAGGAAGTGCAGAATATCCCAATCAACATGCCTTTCATATAACATTCACCGGGGGGGGTTCAGCCACCAAGATCTGAAACTAGCACACAATTTGGAGGAATTAGGGCTGTAGTGAACTCGCTGCAGTATACATTTCATGACCCGAGGTCAACATCTTCAGGGTCCCCTGGCCAAAACGTTGAGCAATAAAGTACAACCCTTATCGGTACTTTTGATGTCAACTCAGCACCTCCTGGTATATTGAAGGTTGTGTATATATATTTTATTACACATACAGAAAGTATGCACGTTCCACTGCCAAACGGTCGGTAGACCGTTCATACGTGCGCTCGCTACACCCTGGTAGAACATGCATGCTGTCATTACAGTCGGTAGTACAGATCACTCACGTGATCGTTAAGGCCAGCATTTTGTTATTTACACTTTAAACATAACACAGGAGACATCCAAAGGTAGGTGTTTTGGAAACAGAACGTATTCGTATAACCCATGCTTCCTGTTAGGCTATGTTAGGTTTTTATTTTGAAGTATTGAAGAAAAACTCCAATGATAAAACAGGCTAGACTGGTCTTAGTTATTTCATGGCATGCTTTTTTTTCTCATGATTTTAAAAATCAAAATGTTCAAAATCTTCTATTTGTTAAACAGGTTCGTACTGCCTGCATAAACGAGTCTCACCATCATTCGTGGATACTTTGTTACTTCGAGGATGTTCCAAAATATTCCCTACACCGTGTAATTTATATCGTCATGTTATATTTATTTCATGCCATTTAAAAAAAATCACGTGTGCGGTACAGCGTGTTGTCCCCTATGGCGCGTACTAAGGTAGAACATATACGTTCAACGGCGTATTCAGAAGTAAAATCATAAACTTTTGCAAAGGTTTCTTATGACGTAATCGATGCTTCACCCGCTTGAGCCGTCTTTACGTTTTGATGTGGGCCGGGAGGCGCACATGAAAGAAAGTACGTCATTTCCTTCGTTGTTTTATTTGAAGTAACAGACTAAAATCTTTAGCCAAATATTTTTCCTTCAGAGTAGTGTGGTTTTTGTACGGTGGGGGATTGCAATCAGATTCCTCAGGGGCTCCATGTGGCTCGCTCCAGGGGAACATCATGTCGCTTGGTGGGGTGGAAAGGGGAGGAACTACAACCAGGGCCGTAGTTGTCTGTGCTCTTTTCGGGGGACTTGTATCACCCGGCCATTGATGGCTTTTCCCCCAATCATTTCAAACTTCGAAATGGGACCTTACGGTGTGTAGGTACCCCCGATCCATTTGAACCTGTCGATTTTCCTCCATGCATTATGAACCTCCAATAGTTTTCAGGAACCGACACATGTTGAAGGACTTTCGTGTCACTTAATCTGACACGAAAACAGGTTATGTTTAAAGTTCCCTTATAATACAGTACGAAAATATTATGTTTGCTGGCTGCATTCTCTCGCCTTTTGTCATCATTTGCAACAATTCGGGTAAAGCCCGGATGCGTCATCATGCAACGACGCAACAGGAGGGGGAAGATGTGGTCATTGCTACCTACAGGTCAGACATTCTAACCTTGGGCCGAAGCCCCACCGTGCACTTAGTCTATTCCCGGACGCATGAGTGTAATATTTGCCGGTTCTGGGGAGATATGTACACCCTCCTCCCCAAGTTTTGGAACTTGCTCTAGTCTATCTGTCTTGTTCCGTGCTGTTATCTTGTCTCCGGCAGCATTTGCACATAGGTGTAGGTCTCTGAAAATCATGGGGGGAGGGGAACATATTACATGAATGCAGTGGGCAGGCACGAATGGATTGGTGGGGCATGCCACCTAGAGTATCAGGTCAAAGGTTGAAACTATTTGGATGGGGCGGGGCACAGCCAACATTGGGTGCAAGCACCCGACCAAAAGCATACAAAACTGCACCCTGGTGCCCACAACTATTTTAAGAAATTAGTGTCCGTGACTAGAATCTATCTAAATTGCTATGGCCTGCTAAGTTTCCTGCTACTTGCTGGAACCTACTGAAATTTAAGGTAAAATTTCCCCCTTACAGAAGCTATGATGACGTATTGCATATTTTCACCACAATCTATTTCGTTTACAGACAACCAGTGCGCCAGTTTCGGTGACGTCGCTGTAAGGCTGTTGTAGAGAGATCCCCGGGATACACTTCTGGGAGATTGCAGGTGGGCTGGATAGCTGGTAGGATACAAATATATTTGCAATGCGCAGTGGACTTGCTACAACCCTGACTGGTCTTCCAATACTATCGTTGTGTAAATGGCATGGTGCAGTAACTGATGATATTGGAGAGCCAATACTGCTTGCTGCTTGTTGGCTACAATGCTGCTAGCTTGGTTGCAATGCTGCTCGCTTGGTTACAATGCTGCTTGCTTGGTTACAATGCTGCTTGCTTGGTTGCAATGCTGCTTGCTTGGTTACGATGTTATTTCCTTGGTTACAATACTGATTGCTAGCTGCTGCCCATGTTTATTGTGTATTTTTGTGCATTAAAGTGTTTTGGAAATGTTTGGAATCCTCTTTCAGAATACAATCTTATTTAATGTGACTCAGATGATGTGACCACTCGTTTTTGGGGCTAGTACCTACTTACTTTTGGTTCATGACAGGCAACATTCCTATACTGCATCATCCATGCTGCACTGCTGTTCTCTATGCCATAATTCATCCACCATTCACCTGGCACTTCTCAGATGTGATTAAGGGGAAATTCAACACTCCATGCAGTTGATTCAACACTTCATGTTGAAAATGCTTAGTTTCCACCTCTTTGCCACATAGGTTATCACACACATATTAGTTGACACATGCAAGCAGATACTCATGTTGCTGTAATATCTGATGCCAGTCAAGAATTGACATAAGGATGAAGACATGGCCTGTATGTTGCCTATATTTTTACATTACAATATTAGCTTAT
>JAOTOM010001565.1:15000-73040 GCA_034440615.1 Ashinkailepas kermadecensis | reverse complement strand
AAGCCTACGACTCCGGCACACAGTTGAGGCACTGGGCTCTTGGTTCCCGTCCCCAATAGTTGAGGCTCTGGGGTCTTGGTTTCCGTCCTCCAATAGTTGAGGCTCTGAACTCTTGGTTCCCATCGTCAAATAACTCGGCATATGTCATGAAAAGCTTCGCGTTGTTTCCGCCTTGCGTTTTGAGCGGTGCATTTTGCGTGTTGTGTCCTCTGTCATATATGTTTTTTTTGTATGTTCTGAGCATGCTTCTGACAGCACTTTTGTTCCCTTTTATTTTCCAGCGCGAGAACTTACTAGTCGATGCAGCAACATTGGTCCTCATTGGTCCTCATTGGTCCTCATTGGTCCTCATTGGTCCTCTATCCGACGTGAAGTATTGTCCGCCTATCCAAAGAACATGAATATTATCTGCCACCTACCACGATAACTACCAGTTATCAAGATACCAAGCTACCGACCACCAAAATTACGCATGAAAGGCTACAGGAACGGGCTATCGAACTCATACATTTCGGTTTTTGATTTTCGGTTCGGTTGACATGAACTGCATGCCGTTAGTCTAAGAATCAAGATATTCTTGAAATATTTCAAAATCTTGCATTGTTCCCGCTTTAAATCTTCCATTTTATTCAGATCACAGGCGGTTGTAAAAATTATTGGTGTTGAAATTGTTTCCTTTGCAATGCTCTGTGTAGCAGCTTTTGTGATCCTGAAGAGTGAATGTTCTTGAATGATTCTGGAGAGTGAATGTTCCTGAATGATTCTGAAGAGTGAAAGCAAACATTTTTAAGCCGAAAGTTCATGTTGCACAAATACCTTGAAATTTTCGGCCGTAGGCCATCGTTTTAAGCCCTGACGATGATCCATGGCTGAAGCTGTCGAACTCTGTTTAGAGCTTGCAACTTCGACTTTCCAAGCAAAATTAGCGTTAACGTTTGCCTTGCTTACTTTACCTGTATTTACTTAGTTTACTGAACTGGCCTACCTAGTTGTTATTGATCGGATGCTTTCGTCTGTCTGCATGCGGCCCTCTCAGCCCTTATGTTGTTGCTTTGTGTTTTCAGAGCTTAAGACTAGCTTTGGTTCCAGCCGTTCATCATACAAACATTATAATTATATGGCTCGCATCCACTATCTACGCAAGGTCTATCGAATTTTGACACGGGTAGAAAATCGTTCGCACCGACGCCTTCAACGCGTCATGTGTTTCGGACCAAGGTCCGATTATATTCCCTCGTCGGTGGACACCCCTTCAATATATCAATACGTCAATGCGTTCGGTCTGCATCGGACCCAGCGGACGGCGACCTTTCGTCCCGCGACACTTTGTCCAAGATTCTGCATTGGGGATTTTTAGCAGGCATTTTTGTTTGTTTTTTGGTACATTTTTCCATTTTATATCCTCATCCACCAATCGCCGCTGCAGTTTTCTGATTCTCCTAACCTGACAGTGTTGAGTGTGAATTGTCTTCATTCGTTTAATAACAGTGCAATACATTGCATTGCGGGGTCACACTGTCGGCAGGATGAAACAACGCAATGCAGATGTGATAATGCGACGCATAATATTAACATATCAAGAAGAGGACTCATCAAACTTCACAATATGCTGCGAGCACGGACAGAATGATCGCTGTGCACAGGACAATCATGATCGGTCTGGTTGGAGTGCGTTTTCTAGGCGAGTCCTACAGTGATGCGGACCACATTTGCATGGCACAAAATCCTAATCTGGGACCATCAACACTGCCTTTGCTATTCGGCTGAGAAAACTATAATTCCAACACATCCCGTAAATATTTACCGCAGGAAGAGTTTCCCGTCTTTGGCCTGTCAGTTGAGCAGCGAAGCTTGGAAATTGAAATTCTGCGGAGCCTTTGACAACTGTCTGGATAAACAATAGAGCTCAGGAAAAGATAGGTGGATTTCCGTCTGTACGTTCTGCCCGATACGTCAGCTATTGCATTAGTTAGGTAAACGCTTTTCCATTACCCAAAGCTTACCAAATCATACCTGTGAATTGACATACTTTTGGCGGTCTTGAAGATTTATATGCACAGTGGTGCCGGAGCCACTATTTGTCTTCTCACAAAAACAACACTTCTATGTGTCCTATCTTTCATCACCTGTTCAACAAGCAAATATCTCATACCTTCATATGAGCATCAGGAGGGTGGTGAAATTATTTCAATGGTTGCAAACATCATCCCATTTCATCATCACTTTCCCTTTCTCGACCACATCTCCAAGCCGTAGCCAGCATTGGTGATGCCGTACTATATCAGAGGAGTTTTATTGTGTGGCGCCCATTGGCAAATCGTCCAAGTCGGCATAATGACACCCTCGGGATGTAGCTCTTCACAATTATCTTCTATAGCTGTGTCTGACTGCTTGTTAGGCCACCGCGAGGAAATAGTAAGGCAAAGGTAGGACTGGAAAAGCCGCCGACGGATCAGAACTAGGAGTTTCAGCTGAAGCGATGCGCGCTTTGGGTTCTTTTCGACGCATTCAACCGCTAGGTCATATAGCGTCGCCAACCTCTCACGCCGATTGGTCGCGGGTGGACTCGGTAAATGCCGCCGGTTGCGAGACTCGAGCCCACAATCTTGCGATCAAGAGTCCGACGCTCTACCGACTGAGCTACCGTGGCCCCCTCCATGAGGCCGTTAGAGGAATATATTTATGTGCACAATACGTTGACTTAGGATATGCAATATGTTCTCCAGACTAACTGAAATCATACCATGGAAATGAATCAACTGAAAACAATCTTAGCCTGCGAAATGCAAGCTCCAAAGTGCCCAAAATGGAGATGCCGACCAGGCAGTTGTGGGGTAACAAGTTTACGAGGTGAATGGAGATGCCGACCAGGCAGTTGTGGGGTAACAAGTTTACAAGGTGAATGGAGATGCCGACCAGACAGTTGTGGGGTAACAAGTTTACGAGGTGAATGGAGATGCCGACCAGGCAGTTGTGGGGTAACAAGTTTACGAGGTGAATGGAGATGCCGACCAGGCAGCTGTGAGGGTAGCAGGGGCTGTATGTAAGTACGTAGATATCTTTTCAATGGTTAATAGACGCAGGAAAACGAAACAAATCGCCCTTCGAATGCAGTACACTTGCAGCTCTCTGCGCAAGCTGGTCAACTCTATGAGCTGGTGGGTTTCTTCTCCTCGGAACATGCATCGAGAAATGGGGCAAACCTGATCCCATGCTAATTTGCCGTATGGTGGTAGCTACTTCGCATGGTGGCTTTATTCTCCTGATTTACCCATTGGCCTTTTGTTGCGCTGCGATCGCACTGGCTTCATTCGAAAAATACCACGAAGGTTTCCGTGTAAAGATAATTAATAATTTCCATTTCCATTATGTAACGAAGTTAAATTCTGACCTCTCTTTCGAATGCGTCTAGCAGCTTAATCGCGGCTGCTCCGAGGTATCCTGGGATCCGCGCTTCGAGCGGATCCCAGGCATTCGGTCGGCACTTGCCGGCGCGCTGACCTCACCAATTGACGCGCTGGACCTCAGTGCCGACATCGTTGTGATTATGTCAGCATCCTCTCCCACACGGCGCGCCGACGACCGACCGGTCGAGGCTGTGTCATTGCGACATGACACAGTCGGGTGACATCATTGTGACACCTGTGTCACCATTGTACCATGCGGCACATGTGGGGCAGGGGCTGGTCTGGAGTGCGATGACCGGACCCTTCCTTCGCGGTGTGGTGCAATAGGTGATCTCCACAGGCCGTGGTGTTGTCCCCTCCCCCATGAGAGACCTGTACCCCTCGTGAGAGATCTGTACCCTGTAGCCCTGTACCCCTCATGTACCCCTCTGACCTGTACCCTGTACCCCTCATGAGAGACCTGTACCCCTCGCGGGCGCGCGACGGCCCCTGGTCAGTGAGTGGTCGCAGGGGAGCCGAAGAGGTCAGTTTTGGCTGGTCAGCCGGAGAGGTGAGACGGAAATGTGTTGTCGAGGCTGGTAAGATGTAGCCTGGGATAAGATGTGGACGTTGGAACGATTGATGTCACTGTTTGATTGGAGAAACTGTTGAAGCTGTTGCTCAAGTGTTCGCCGTATTGGTTAATAATCAGCCCAGTCAATATAAGAACATTTATGGCTAGTGCTTTTGAAGAAGCTGTCGAATTTGAGAAGCTCCTGGACCTGGAACCATTTATCGCGAAGCGAGGGAATTCTAGACTATCACACTGCGAGGCGAATCGAACTTGCCCACGACTGAGTACCGCGGTACAGACTTGCTTACAATTGCATTTGCATCATGACATTTATAACGAGTTGCAACACATGCTTGACAGTTCTATGATCACAGCGCAATGCGTGCCTATGTGAGTGGTGCAGTGGTGGTATGAGTGGTGCAGTGGTGGTATGAGTGGTGCAGTGGTGGTGTGAGTGGTGCAGTGGTGGTATAAGTGATGCAGTGGTGGTGGTGTGAATGGTGCAGTGGTGTTACGAGTGGTGCAGTTGTGGTATGAGTGGTGCAGTTGTGGTATGAGTGGTACAGGTGTGGTATGAGTGGTGCAGTTGTGGTATGAGTGGTGCAGTGGTGATGTGAATGTTGCAGTGGTGCCATGAGTGGTGCAGTTGTGGTATGAGTGATGCAGTTGTGGTATAAGTGGTGCAGTTGTGGTATGAGTGGTGCAGTTGTGGTATGAGTGGTGCAGTTGTGGTATGAGTGGAGCAGTTGTGGCATGAGTGGTGCAGTGGTGGTGTGAGTGGTGCAGTGGTGGTATGAGTGATGCGGTGGTGGTATAAGCTATGCAGTGGTGGTGGTGTGAATGGTGCAGTGCTGTTTTGAGTGGTGCAGTTGTGGTATGAGTGGTGCAGTTGTGTATGAGTGGTTCAGGTGTGGTATGAGTGGTGCAGTTGTGGTATGAGTGGTGCAGTGGTGGTATGATTGGTGTAGTTGTGGGATAAGTGGTGCAGTAGTGGTATGAGTGGAACCGTGGTGGTATGAGTGATGCAGTGGTGGTATGTGTGATGCAGTGGTGGTATAAGTGGTGCAGTGGTGGTATGAGTGGTGCAGTTGTGGTATGAGTGGAGCAGTTGTGGCATGAGTGGTGCAGTTGTGGTATGAGTGGTGCAGTGGTGGTATGAGTGATGCAGTGGTGGTATGAGAGGCGAAGGCTGAAGTGATCCTTCTTTCAATCCATAGATTGTTTCAGAATGGTCTAAGGTCAGATTCAGAGGCTGCACATTTTACATAGATAATGTTACAAAGTGTCCCTCTACCGTCTACACTGTGCGGCAGGTTTCAGCCATGCGCCAAAGCTCAGAGGCCTGGTGGGTGAGGCGTCAGTGCGAATGGCTGCCTGCCACTCAAACGTCAGCAATTTGCCCGCAGCCGGTCGTCATGATAATGCCACCATGAATTACGCATTCCCTCTGTACGAACACTGGTACAGAGGGAATCTGCTCCACTCAGCTGCAAATGCCCAGGGTGAAGCCTTCCGGAAATTGACGATTGCAATTGGCAATGATTTCCTGTCGGTGCGAGCGCAGCTGCGCTTCTGGCTTCAACCCCGGGGCAATACCACAATCGAAGAAGTCTGATAAACCGGACACCCGAGCACTTCCCGACCTACGGCTTCAAAGGCAAATCGTAGTTCACACTGAAATTGTGCTTATCGCCTACCCGAATGATTTGTCTTGATCATGCTAGCATTTTTTTTCGCTGAATTCGCATTCCAAGCCTGAAATTCAAGTTTAAAAAGTCGTCGAAAATCCGTCATGCCCCATCGGGTTGGGTACGACGGATTGTTTTTGGGAGACAAGGCAAGCACATAACGGTCCCCAAAAGAGGCAGGTTATTGCCCAAGATAGAAAACCGGCGAGGACACGGAACAAAACGGTTACGGTCACAAAGCACTGGATGGAGTCGGATACAGAGGCTTGCAGATGCACACACACTTCTTCCAAGGAGAAGTATGTGTGCCCACGCACGGCCTGTGTCAAAGCTGTAGGTAGTTTTCTTCTCACCTTTGCCGTACTCCTGGCCAGAAAGGAAGAACAGTGTGACCCTTGAAACTAGTCAAACGAAATCTTTGCACCCACATTCACCACACATTAGTTCCGTTTTCAGATGTTTACCCATAGACTCCTCGACGAGATCTCAAAAACGACACTTGTGTGGTCTAACCCCGGCGCGTTTGAAATGATGGGCATACATCGACTGACAAACTTGGACCCAAGGGGACGTTCCCATCCACTTTATCCGCAAAAAAAAACAACGTTTTTCCATGTAAGTAATTAGCTTCTCGATCGACATATGCTTAACTATGCCACATGGGTGGCTCTGGACCACTGACCACTATCTGGACCACTGACACTATCTGGACCACTGACCACTATCTGGACCACTGACACTATCTGGACCACTGACACTATCTGGACCACTGACACTATCTGGACCACTGACCACTATCTGGACCACTGATACTATCTGGATCACTGACACTATCTGGACCTTTGACACTATCTGGACCACTGACACTATCTGGACCACTGACACTATTTGGACCACTGGCACTATCTGGACCACTGACACTATCTGGACCACTGACACTATCTGGACCACTGATACTATCTGGACCACTGACACTATCTGGACCACTGACCACTATCTGGACCACTGACACTATCTGGACCACTGACACTATCTGGACCACTGACACCATCTGGACCACTGACACCATCTGGACCACTGACACTATCTGGACCACTGACACCATCTGGACCACTGACACTATCTGGACCACTGACACTATCTGGACCACTGACCACTATCTGGACCACTATCTGGACCACTGACACCATCTGTACCACTGACACTATCTGGACCACTGACCACTATCTGGACCACTGACACTATCTGGACCACTGACATTATCTGGACCACTGACACTATCTGGACCACTGACCACTATCTGGACCACTGACCACTATCTGGACCACTGACACTATCTGGACCACTGACACTATCTAGACCACTGACACTGTCTGGACCACTGACACTATCTGGACCACTGGCACTATCTGGACCACTGACCAAATTTCCGAGTCACTGTGCATCTGATCACCATGACTATTTGTCTTTTTGCGCGTAAATGCTGTCAAACGGCATACCCTCCGTCAAATACCCTCCGAGTGCATTCTAGCACCGCTTAGTCGTTTTCATGCGATACACAAGGTGCGGGACAGGGCACCCTGAATTTGTATGCCAGTGTTGCGCCATCAGTAACAACTTACGAAACGGCAGTCATGTTATATCATCCATTTCGTAATGGTTTACAGGAGAATAGGTTTTCATCCAATGTAATCAGGAAAAACAAGTCACGTAGGAAAATTTAATTTGAAGAACTTGTTTATCCTATTGGCAGTGAGTATTGTAAGACAAGGCAAAATTTCCACTTATTCTACTTAACAGAAAAAGCAGGACAGCTTTACGTTCGCTGTCCATGCCAATTGAGAGACGTCCCTATAGTGAATTTGAAAGTAGAGTTTGAGATAGATGTCGCGAATAGGTTGGCTGAGAGAGAAAAAAAGGTGCATGTCCTACCCTTCCTCACCGTCTTGCTACGCTCTCTGCTGCCGGAGCTTACGTCTTCTGTAGATATGAATGGCAACATGCAACATGAGTTTTTTTTTATGTAGATATAGTGTCGGCAGTAAAAATCGGGCATTCCCTTGTGCAATGCGAGATCATTATTGCATGTCAGTCGCCACGCAGTAGCTCCTGTCCTGCACCGTGCGTAAGCGTTGCACCCATGAGCGCCAAATGACCTTGTAGTCGGCGCGCCCTTAAGCCCAAATAATCAACCAAGCGTTGCACTCACCATGAAGTAGCTCTTATCCTGCACCATGCGCGAGCGGCCGCTGCCGGCCGTCTTCATGCCGCTGAGGCCCTGCTGGGTGATGGGCCGACTCATGACGCGGATCTTCTCCAGGGTGCCGGTGACCGGCCGACCGGAGCCCATGCGTGACATGGGGCCGGCACGGCTCGCCGGCGCCTGGGTGCCCGGCCGGAAGCCGGCCGCACCGCCCGCCACAGCGCCCGTGAACGGCCGACCCGAGGTGCCCGGCCGGTTCTCCTGCGCGGAGGTGCCACGGTGAGTCGGTTAGCGGTGGAGTGTGTTGGTCGAACCTCGGCGCTCATCGTCCGCGGGCGACCGTTGATAGATTGGCGGCACAGCGTCGGCTTTGTATCGTGTGTCAAGCTGTTATGTTGGAAACTCAGCCGACCTGATGTCGGTTTTCACATGCATTTATCGGAATAAATTCGGTGTTTGTCGATACGAAAACGAGCACTGAGACCACAGGAAAATGACCGACTGACTTCTGCATTGGCTCGATTAGACTCTGTTAATTCAATCGGGGCCAGTAAATCAGTCATTGTTTCCGTGGCTGCACATAGATCAGTAAAGCTGCCGATGGTAAATTAGGTGCGAATTTTAAATTCACCTGTTCACATCAGCAAAGATCAGTCAAGAACGCATTACGCATGGCACCCATCTTTGGGTTAGGATACGCAGGCTTTTTTCGGACAGAGAGAATCGATGAAAACGAATTATGCTGGTCGTCTTTCCACAAACACCGCCGTGGTGTGTGACCTCTCCGACAATAGACATGTCACCTTCCTCGGTTGGGAAGGCGCGTGCTACATCACACGACCGTCTGTCACGTGCTTAAGAACATATAATCTCTTTCCACGGAAAGTCCCGATATATAAATATGGATCCAAGGCTGACATTGGTGTTGGCAGTACATTTGTCCCTGGTCTTCTGTCCAGATCATTCTCCCCACCACCGCATGCAACGGTCCACACATCGCAGCTGGTCGCCATCACCAAGGCGCTTAGTTCAATTGAAGTGGAGCAGGATACTTCGCATGCCATGTTTACCGATTCCCTCGGTAGCCTGAAAGCGCTAGAACAGATTAGCACACCTGATCCAATTATACAGGACGCTTTATCACATCTCAGATGGCTGGCTCCAGCTGGGAACGATGTTGTCCTCTGCTGGATTCCGAGCCACGCGGGCATCGTGCGGAACGAAGCTGCTGGCGCTGCTGCGAAGCGCGCAGCCCAAGCCTCGTGCATGCGATCTACGCGGCTCCCTGCGAACTGGTGTGACCGTTCCATTGCGCCCTATGTACTTAAGAAATGGCAGCATAGCTGGAACATTCTGCTGGACAACAAACTAAGAGCTACCAAACCATGACTTGGAGAGTGGGCCTCGTCGTACCGCAGGACGAGGCGGGACGAGGTCGTGCTCTGCCGCCTACGGCTGGGGCACAACCACCCAACACACCGCCATCTGCTTTGTGGAGAGGACAGCTCAATCTGTCCTCGATGTCGAGCAGCGCTTCCGGTGCTTCACGGTTTGGTTTCCTGTCCCCGGGTGACTGATGATCGAAGACGCTTTTCAGGACTCGTGAAGCCATTCTCACCCGGCGATCTTCCGGGCAACCATTCGCGTGTGGTTACTTCGAGGAAGTTATTTATTTTCTATCGGATGTTCTTTCGGCGATTTACACCCCTCACCGGCATGCAAAGGTAGAAACTTTTAATGGACTGCCGATTCTCCGAAGGCGGATGTACTTCTGTTGGCACCAATCATATTAAGTTTTAAACAACCAACCAAAGTTCAATTCAATTTCGGTACATCATGGCAAACATCGGTGGCACAACGGACTTTGATAGGGAAGGCATGATCGCCTTTGAGTCCATGAGTCCATTCTTTGCATGCAATGCCCATAGGCGTGCTGCTAAGCTTCTCAGCGTCTGGGGGAAATGTCCCCGTTGTGCTCGCCTCATTTGCTGCAGCCTCTGTGTCTGGGGAACACGTGTACCATGTCCTCGCCCCTTCTCGGTATCTGAGGGACACGTGCCCCACGTGCTCCCCCCCCCCCCCCCTTAGTGCTGTATGTGATGCCGACACAAATGCATACAAATATTATGGTTACATTTCATGGGAAAATAATGCATCAATTATTAATGAATTAGAGGACTATACCAACTATAACTGGAAATCTGGTTTGTAATGCATTTTCTCCTAACCCCATGGTGTTAGGTCAGACCACCACACTCCAATGGTGATAAATAAAGCGTTGTAGTAGTACGCATCCAATGTGTCAAAGGAATCGAAGAAAAGTGTTACTTTAGACGTTTTGGACTAATCTAGCCTGCTACGTTCCAACAACAAGTACGAAATATTTTATTTTCATTCCAAGGTCACCACGTTCACTGTTGGGTTTGCTTAGTTCGGCTGCTGGCTCTGGGTGAGTTGTATTTATAACGACGGTGGCCTGTTTTTTTCATTTTAGTAGAATTCCTTGCAGACACATTGCATAGCGAATGAACAGTGCTCTAAGGTGAAAAAGGCCCAAGGTTTCGAAAATTCGAAACTCTGAAATCGAAGATATTGAAAGCTAAAATGTTTCGACTTATTTAAGTCCGGCATACAAAGCATGGGTTTGCTTTAAGATGCAGTTTCTGAATAAAACTTAGCTAAGTATCCGCTAAGTTGTCGTTCTTTTACGGACAAAATGCCAAAATATTAATCATTTGTGGTAGCCCTAATCATTCGCATGAGGTAAAAAATTGTTTGATGTACATGCGTCTATGTGTCTAGAGTTGGTTAGGCACATCTCAGGTTAGCTGTATTTCATTACACAAATTACGGTAGCGTGGTTAGGGGTGGTTACAGGCGTTACTTAACTTCCCCACGTATCAACATGAAACACTATCTTCGTGTGTGCACTGATGAAGAGTAGCACTTATATCCCGAACTGCCTTGCTGGCGTCTTACCTCCTTCCCCTTCGGCCGGGGAATTGGGTGTAAATGCCAGCCGACACGAGGCCAGACACTGGACCCGACCCAGCCAACACAGTGTCAGAGACTGGACCCGACCCAGCCGACACGAGGCCAGACACTGGACCCGACCCAGCCAACACAGTGTCAGAGACTGGACCCGACCCAGCCGACACAGTGCCAACACTGGACCCGACCCAGCCGACACAGTGTCAGAGACTGGACCCGACCCAGCCGACACAGTGCCAACACTGGACCCGACCCAGCCGACACAGTGTCAGAGACTGGACCCGACCCAGCCGACACAGTGCCAACACTGGACCCGACCCAGCCAACACAGTGTCAGAGACTGGACCCGTCCCAGCCGACACAGTGCCAACACTGGACCCGACCCAGCCGACACAGTGTCAGGGACTGGACCCCACCCATCCGACACGTGCCAGAGACTGGACCCGACCCAGCCAACACAGTGTCAGAGACTGGACCCGACCCAGCCGACACAGTGCCAACACTGGACCCGTCCCAGCCGACACAGTGTCAGGGACTGGACCCCACCCAGCCGACACAGTGCCAGAGACTGGACCCGACCCAGCCGATACGAGGCCAGGCACTGGAGCCGTCCCAGCCGACACAGTGTCAGGGACTGGACCCCACCCAGCTGACAGAGTGTCAGAGACTGGACCCGACCCAACCGACACAGTGCCAGAGACCGGACCCCACCCAGCCGACACAGTGCCAGAGACTGGACCCGACCCAGCCGACACAGTGCCAGGGACTGGACCCCACCCAGCTGACACAGTGTCAGAGACTGGACCCGACCCAGCTGACAGTGTCAGAGACCGGACCCCACCCAGCTGACACAGTGCCAGAGACTGGACCCGACCCAGCCGACGCAGTGCCAGAGACTGGACCGGCACTTACCCAGCTGGTGTGCTCGCTGAACGATCGGCCGTCGTCACCCGGTGCGCCCGACGCGGGCCTCGAGGCACTGGTCATCGGTCTGGACGCGCCTGCCGAGTGGCTCTGAAGCGACACATCGGTGGTCAGCGGCGCACGTCTGGCCTGACGAGTGGCCAGGTCGGGTAGCGGGCATGTCTGCCCGAGCCTGACGAACGATGCCGGGCACTTCTGGTGTCCTCGGGGCACTGGCAGACGCTGTCTGACCCGCCTGACGCTCCTCCCGAGATGCCGGCGAGCGATGCTAGCTCCAGGTGGCATGCACTAGACCCCCCCCCCCCCCAGATACATGTTCCAAATACAGTCGACTGCCCGACACGTCTGGCGCTCCCCGGACACACGCTCCAGATACAGTCGACTGCCCGACACGTTTGGCGTTCCCCGGACACACGCTCCAGATACAGCCGATAGGTACAGATACAGCTGATAGGTGCAGATACAGATACACACAAGTTCGCGTTATTCGAAAGCTCCTCCTGCACATGCGCTATGACCGGATGAAATAATCGGGTCATGGCCTCTGCTCCAATGCGCACACCCTGCCGACTTCGAAATGCCTGGCTGTTCAAGGTTGGGTGTCGTAGCGTGCCTCCACGAGCCGGCCGACGAGTATTCACCGATCACTGACTGCTGAGAGCGTACGGCAGCGCCGGTCCGACTGACCTGGAAGCCGGTGGCAGGCCGCGACAGTCCGGTCATGGGCCGCGAGCCGCCCAGCGAGCGGCTCTCAGCGGCGCCGGTCGCCGGCCGACTGCGGCTCGCCCCCGTCTGGGGCCGGTCAAGGTCAGGCGCCGGCCGCATCGCCGAGGTCGACGGCCGGCCAGAGAGGTCGTCCGCCCTGTCGACCAAGCCCGACATAGGTCCACTGAAAACACCGACCAACGGTCAGGGCGCTCGCCCTCCCTCTCTCCCTCCCCCTCTCTCTCTCTGTCGACCAAGCCCGACATAGGTCCACTGAAAACACCGACCGACGGTCAGGGCGCTCGCCTCCCCTCTCTCCCTCCCTCCCTCTCTCTCTCTTAAATAAAAAAAACCACCAACACCGCGCGCCCCCCCCCCCCCCTCCCCCCCCCCCTCTCTCTCTCTCTCTCACTTGCTCTCGTTCTCTTTTTCTTTCAGAATCTCTTCCCTCACAATTTCTGGTATATATTGCTCTCTCTCCCTATCTCGTTACTCACCATTATGTCACTCTATCCCTTTCTCCCTTTTCGTGATATCAGATCTAAATAACGCTGTCGTATTACTGAAGCTAACTAAACTGTCAATGCATATCAACATTTCAGTCCGGAGATTGTTCCCAATAAACTATGCATCTGATGCTTATCTCATGGTCAGTGTCTTCTGGGATCCACCCATGCACCAAGCTTTGCGGTTGTTGATTCGGTGGGCATAAAATGTTCATGCTACTTTATAATTGAAAAATGTATTTTGTATCATTGTGGTCGATTCATGGTGGACGGTAGAAGACACTGGGCAGCTACTCCTTTCCCTGGAATAATTTTATCGGTATCTATATGGGACGCCAGCGACGTGGTGATCAACTCATCCGCCTTGCGACCCGAGCGGTGATCGTTGGAGGATCCTGGGCCGTGCCCACCTCCGGCTCTTCCGCGGCCATTCAGCGTGATAATATATCACATTGATATCATCCAGCATAGAGTGCCAGCTGCATCCAGCTACATCCAGCTACATCCAGCTACATCCAGCTACATCCAGCTACATCCAGCTACATCCAGCTACATCCAGCTACATCCAGCCATCCAGCTACATCCAGCTACATCCAGCACATCCAGCTACATCCAGCACATCCAGCTACATCCAGCTACATCCAGCTACATCCAGCACATCCAGCACATCCAGCTACATCCAGCACATCCAGCTACATCCAGCTACATCCAGCTACATCCAGCTACATCCAGCTACATCCAGCTACATCCAGCTACATCCAGCTACATCCAGCATGTAGCTGGCAACTCAGCTCGGTGGGTACGAGTCCAAGGCGGGGGTGTTGTTTTATATACTTTTGAGTGGGCTAACACCCTCAATGTTGGCTTTGCCCCCACTCCCCGAATAATTTTAACTTTTAGCATGGGACCCTATGGAGTGGCCCCTTACCCCATCCATTTGGGGTTGCCCATTGCCTACATGTATTTCCCTTTCCCGCAATAATTTTCCAAAATAAACACCAGCGGTTCAAGGGTCTTACATTCGGCACAGACATGAGCAACAGGATCGGCCATGACAAACAAAATGCGTCTGGAGCACTAAGGCCAGATGGTCGAAGTGTTTAATTGCACGTATATTTTCTGTTGTCCGATGAAAAACCCAGCATGCCGACCTTCAGAACACGATGACTTTCTCAACTCCATCATCTGCTGGGATGATTTGGTGCTTGTATGGTCAAAGACATGTACATGTAGTTCAGCCCTATTTAGCTATCCCGAACGTCACTGTTCGTACAGAGCCGTCTGCTTTCATGCCTGACTTCCACCCGTCCGTCACCTGCGTGCATATGCAAGTGTTCTGCCGACCCCACATGTGTCCATCGACCCAACCTGTGTCCTCCGACCTCACTTGTGTCTGTCGGCTTCACCCGTGTCCGCAGACCATACCTGTGTATGTCGACCTCACCTGTGTCCGCCGACCTCATCTGTGTCTCTCTGTCTCACCTGCGTCTGCAGTTCTCACCTGTGTCTGCCGACCTCACCCGTGTGTGCAGGCCTCACCTGTGTCTGCCGACCTCACCCGTGTGTGCAGGCCTCACCTGTGTCTGCCGACCTCACCCGTGTGTGCAGGCCTCACCTGTGTGTGCCGACCTCACCTGCGTGTGCAGGCCTCACCTGTGTCTGCCGACCTCACCCGTGTGTGCAGGCCTCACCTGTGTCTGCCGACCTCACCTGCGTGTGCAGGCCTCACCTGTGTCTGCCGACCTCACCTGCGTCTGTCGGCCTCACCTGTGTCCGCCGGCCGTCTTGGGCCGGTCGTACAGGCCGGACACGGGCCGGGAGGCCGCCGGAGGCCGGCGGTCGGCCAGCGGCTCGTCCCACTGCGCCTGGCCGCCGGCCGGCTCTTCCCACGTCTCGGCCGGCTGGCTCGCGCTCGACCGGCCCGCCATCGTCATCGGACGCGACGCCGACACCGTCGTCATCGGCCTCTCCTGGGGCAGGGGGACGGCGTCATCGGCCTCTTCTGGGGCAGGGGGACGGCGTCATCGGCCTCTCCCGGGGCAGGGGACGGCGTCAGACACGCGGGAGCACAGTCAGGGCGTCATCCGGAGCGAATTCTCTTTTTTCTAGGGTTGGGGCTGACAGCGTCAGTGGTCTGGACGGACAGTCAGGGGCCTCATCAGGGACGGGTCTCCTCATCTGGGGAAGGGCTGACGGCGTCAGTGGTCCGGACGCACAGTCATGGACCATGGCATGGGCGGATTGACCTAGGACCGTCATTCACAGACGTTATCTGGACCAGGTGATCTTCACCAAACGAATCAGAGTCCTCATCAAGGGCAGATCGGTTCTCACGAGCAGTCAGATTCATCACGAACATGTGGAGTTCGAACAACCAAATGATATGTCCGCTCATGCACAGGATCATACCAAGCGGAATGAAGCAGACCGGTACACACACACACACACACACCACCCCACCCCCATCCTCCCGCCGTCAACTCTCCCCTATTCCATTTTAGACTTATCCGTTCCCCTAAGAGTCTTCTTATCTGCATACGCAGCCTGTGTCAGCCATTGGCCACTTGGCGCCTTCCCCTCCATCCCAGCCATTTCGTTAGTCCCCAGGCGTGGGATCCCATCGACACAAGTGGCAATGCAGGATTTCAGCTTCTTCAATCGCAGGAAGCGACAGTAGATAGTAGATAGCGATAGCAATTGGAAGCATGACCATGAACACGTTATCTTTATCGGTCGGAAAAGCTAGCTGAGGGAAATCTGCCCAATCCAAGCACAAACAGATGGCTGGTTGGCCAGCCGGCACCAAAACAATCCCGACACTGAGCGGCATCCAGCCGCCTGTCATGCACCGGTGTGGAGCGGCTCTGGCGATGACAGGACCACCAACAGCTGACCAATGTCCAGCCTCCCGTCATACATCAACCTGCAGCGGCCCCGGCGATGACAGGACCACCAACAGCTGACCACCAACAGCTGACCAATTTAGAACCTCCCGTCATACACCAGTCTGCAGCAGCCCCGGCGATGACAGGACCACCAACAGCTGACCACCAACAGCTGACCACCAACAGCTGACCAATTTAGAGCCTCCCGTCATACATCAGTCTGCAGCGGCCCCGGCGATGACAGGACCACCAACAGCTGACCACCAACAGCTGACCAATTTAGAACCTCCCGTCATACTTCAGTCTGCAGCGGCCCCGACGATGACAGGACCACCAACAGCTGACCAATGTCCAGCCTCCCGTCATACATCAACCTGCAGCAGCCCCGGCGATGACAGGACCACCAACAGCTGACCACCAACAGCTGACCACCAACAGCTGACCACCAACAGCTGACCACCAACAGCTGACCAATGTCCAGCCTCCCGTCATACACCAGCCTGCAGCGGCCCCGGCGATGACAGGACCACCAACAGCTGACCAACTTTCGATCGATCAAGACCAGATCCGACTCGCCACAAGAACTCCGCTCACCGAGTGGGCTGGGAAGTCGTCGTCGACGGGGAACTGGTGGCCGGTCGACGGCCGCTCGTGCCCGTAGCCCTGGCCGCCGGACGCCGGTCGGCTGGCCGTGGTCGGCGGTCGCTGCTGGCCGGGCCGCGGGTAGCCCGACATCGGCTGCGATCCGGCGGCTCCCGTCATCGGGCGATCCACCGGGGATCCAGGGTATCCGGACACCGGTCGGGATCCAGCGGCTCCCGTCATCGGGCGATCCATCGGAGATCCAGGGTATCCGGACACCGGTCGGGATCCAGCGGCTCCAGTCATCGGGCGGTCCACCGGAGATCCAGGGTATCCGGACACCGGTCGGGATCCAGCGGCTCCCGTCATCGGGCGATCCACCGGAGATCCAGGGTATCCGGACATCGGTCTGGATCCAGCGGCTCCCGTCATCGGGCGATCCACCGGAGATCCAGGGTATCCGGACACCGGTCGGGATCCAGCGGCTCCCGTCATCGGGCGATCCACCGGAGGTCCAAGGTATTCGGACACCGGTTGGGACCCGGCGACTCCCGTCATCGGGCGATCCACCGGAGATCCAGGGTATCCGGACA
Source organism: Ashinkailepas kermadecensis (assembly GCA_034440615.1). Classification (NCBI taxonomy): domain Eukaryota; kingdom Metazoa; phylum Arthropoda; class Thecostraca; family Neolepadidae; genus Ashinkailepas; species Ashinkailepas kermadecensis. The sequence continues at coordinate 56,003 of JAOTOM010001565.1, read as the reverse complement.
CCGGTCTGGATCCGGCGACTCCGGTCATAGTGCGACCCGAAAAGCCTTCCATGCCCATGTCTTCGAATTCGCCTGCAGAATACAGGGCCAGGTCACGAGATCCACCACAATAGCACTTCACCGCAAATATGTACGTAAGCACGGATGTGCATATGACAAATGTACGTAAGCGCAGATGTGTGTATGGCAAATGTACGCAAACGCAAATATACGTATGGCAAATGCACGTAATCGTAAATGAACGTAAACGTTGATGTACGTATGCACAAAAGTACGTAGGTGCTTGCGTATACGTACGTATGCGTAAATGTATTTGTATGCGCAAATGTACGTAAGCGCAGACGTACGTAAGCGCAAAAGTATGTAAACGCATAAGCAGGCATGCGCAAATATACGCATGCGCAAATGTACGCAAGCGTAATTGTACGTATGATCCAGTGTATGTATGCAGAAATGTACGTAAGCGCGAATATACATAAACGCAAATGTGCGTACACACAAAAGTGCATACGCACGCATGAGTCAATGTACGTATATATGCGTTTACGTATATTTGAGCTTACATACATTTGCACATGCATACATTTGCGCATATGCACCTTTGAGCATACGTAGGCGTACATTTGCGCCTGTATACATTTGCGCTTGCGTACTTTTGAGCTTACGCACATTTGCGCATACGTACATTTGCGCTTATGTACTTTTGTGCTTACGTACATTCTCGCCTACGCAAATTTGCACATACGTACATAGGCGCTTAGGCACATTTGCTTACGTACATTTGCTTACGTATATTTGCGTACGTACATCTTCCACGCGTACATTTGTCCTAGAATCCAGCAGCACATTTCAACAGCTGACAAGCCCATATAAAACGACAAGATTTACATCTTCATGTTGACGCAGCTAGTACTGCTTCTGCTGCACTACATGAATCTATGATATAGTGTGTGCTTTACTACGCCAAGAAACGTCGCAGGAGCATGTTAGCAGGGAGAGAGAGAGAGAGAAACGCCATACTCGATGTAGCGCTGCTAGACTAGCATTGAGACAGCAGCGGCGCAGTAACATGTGGAATAGTGTAGAGCGACACAGAGGGGTTAGTAGCGCAGCTGAGAGGCACTGGTTCCGCCCCTGTCGACCTAGAAGAAGAAATCCGCAAGCAAACTTGAAAAGGCCAAACCAGTAATTTAAGTCACAAATGCCATACAGTTATATTATCCTACCCACTTCGCAGCCCCCTCTCCTCCCCCTGGAGAAGGCGTTATTAAGGCAACCCAGAACCATGAAATCGACAGGGAGTTCGAGAGTTGTCCCTGTACTCGGAGGGAGAAGCCAAAGTCGGAGATGGGTCGAGTTATGTTGGACAGGGAATGTAATAGGGTTGTTGATCAGTGGAATAGGCTGCCTGCTGATGTTGTGGGGAGTTCCTCATTGAATGTATTTAAAAGTATGGTGGACAAACTTTTTAGACAGGAAAATCTTGTTTTTGAGTTCTGATTTGTGGTGGATGGGGTGAGATTTGTGCTAGGTGGGTGTGCACGGCACAGACCCCTTTAAGCGGGCATGGATGCGGTTTGAAAGTTGTTGGTAGGGCATTCAATCCATATGTGGTGAGGGGGATCAGGGGAATAGGGCTGGGTAGATAAGGTAGATAGGTATTGATAGGTGTGTGAGATGTTAGTGGATGGTTTCTTTAGGATGTGGTGATGGTTAGGGTAGGTATTTTTACCGGGCTTATGGTATCTTCCATTTACGGACTTAACTGGACGGGCCCTTGTGGCTCTTATTAAGTCTTAACTCTTTATGACTTTATGACTTTATGACTATTAAGACAGCATTCATATTTAGTCTGAGAGGTACTGCAATTACATAGAGATGGGACATCGAGGATGGGAGAACACCGTATTAACTCGGAGAAGGGTCGTCGGAGCTGTGTGAGGCTGTCGTGTTTGAAGTATTATTTTGATTGCTTATTTTATATCCAGGAAGGGCCGCTGTAGTCGAAGATGACATCTAAAGTGGAAGGCGAATAGTTGCAGGTCGAAAAGGGGTCGTATTAATTCGTCTCGTCTCTCCGGTCAGATCCTCACACCCCGCCTCGGGGGTGGGATGAAGATCCCCCCCCCCCCCAACCTCTAACTTCCAAGTTAAGCGGTGCATGAACGTGAGCCGGATATTATTAGGAAGTCTTCGACGAGTAGGTCTCGAAAATGGCCTCATTTGTAACTACAAAATCTTTGTTAGATTCAAAATAATGTTTTTTTCAGCATACATTGTGGTTTCGAAACATTATATATCTCCCTTTCTGGTTTAAAAACCGCACTAAAACACATGCCACTTGAGAACTAATTGCATAGCGAATCTTACAAAATAGTCGCATTGGTCCATCATGAGTCAAATTTGGTAGTGACCTTAGGTCAATTGCCTCAAGCACAAACCAAGACACACGTGTTGTAAGCACTGTCAAATTGTAATCATGTGGTAAGCTTCATTTCAATAAATTTTCACGTGCATCAACGTTTAAAAAAATGTTTTGAACAATAATCTAGGATGAGCTTTACCTAAACCATGATTCATAGTAATGTATCCATTGGGTAATTTAGGTCATGCAATGCAAGTACGGTACCATTACAACTGGTTTTCAGTTTCAGTTTTCATGTGGCCATGAAAACTGAAAATAAACTCCAAAACAGGAGTGCCTAAATAGGTTTTATCACTTAACTCACTTTGTCTTGATCTGACATCAGGTCACCCGACGGTGGTCAATCCAGTTTAAAGGGAACTTTTCCTCATATGACTGCATGTCAAGTGAAAAAAACGAAAATTCGGTTAGAGGAACATGCATATTACAAAAATAGGAAAATGGGTTCAAAATTGATCATGACCTGTCACTAACCTGACCTAAAACAGAAACCCGAGAGGTATATGTTCGGTAGACACTTGCCATTTATACTCACGTTCCATGTTTCATTTCAATACCTTTCCATTTAGGTGAGTTATCGATTCTGAAACATTTTTGGAGGTGGTCCTCTTTGACCCGAACCAGGTCAATGGCCTTGCATGATCCGATGACTGCCGCATCGATAAAAAAATGAATGAAAAAGTACTGAAAATATCGCGCGCTGCTCCCCGCCGTTTTTTTTTCTCTATCGCGGAAAATCTTCCGTTGGTCGTAAAAAGACACCCACCCAGACCTTCCAATGCTAAGCCAAATAGCAGCCATTCACGATTGCAGATTGCTATCTAAAGTAAGAATGGGCTGCTTAAAGTTGGACGGAGCCAGTTCAAGAATGAAGAAGCCGTATTAATTAATCAAGGAGCATATGGATAACTGAAGAGCCGGGGATCGAGGCCGCCAAGACTGTCAGAGGGAACTGTGAAGTCAGAGAGGGAACGTCTAGTTTTGTGTGTGGCCGGATGTAGTTGGCGAAGGACTGCAATTAGTAAGGGAAAGGCCATTTTATATCGGAGAGAGGTCGCAGAAAGTCAGGCAGGAACCATATTAAGCAAGAGAGCTTAGTCTGAGCTCGGTGAAGGGTAGTCAAACGTCTGGCGGCTGCCGTCTTCTTCGACTGTGTGAGACAACAGAGACAATTCCCAGACAACTCCCACATATAGACAGACAGACAGACAGCCGGACAGACAGACAGGCAGACAAGTCCCACAACAGAGTCGCCTGTGTCGGTCGGTCAATACCACCTGTGCCCGCCGGTCAGTGTCACTTCTATTCGTGTAATCAATATCGCATGAGGTCGGGCGATCAATGTCACGTGCACCAACCTGTCAATGTCACGTGCACCAACCTGTCAATGTCACGTGCACCAACCTGTCAATGTCACGTGCACCGACCTGTCAATATCACCTGTGGTCGGGCGGTTATAGGTGGTCATGGGACGGTCCTGGTCGTAGGCAGCGAAGCCGGACACCGGTCCGCCGGCGACGCCAGTGCCGGGTCGGGTCAGGTCGGACATGGAGGTCAGTGGCGGTACAGTCTGAAATGGTGACACTGGTCAGCTGACACACCTGGCGACTTCAGTGCCGGGCCGGTCAGGTCGGACATGGAGGTCAGTGGCGGTACAGCCTGAAATGGTGACACTGGTCAGCCGACACACCTGGCGACTTCAGTGCCGGGCCGGTCAGGTCGGACATGGAGGTCAGTGGCGGTACAGCCTGAAATGGTGACACTGGTCAGCCGACACACCTGGCGACTTCAGTGCCGGGTCGGGTCAGATCGACATGGAGGTCCGTAGAAGTACAGCCTGAAATGGTGACACTGGTCAGCCGACACACCTGGCGACTCCAGTGCCGGGTCGGGTCAGATCGACATGGAGGTCCGTAGAGGTACAGCCTGAAATGGTGACACTGGTCAGCCGACACACCTGGCGACTTCAGTGCCGGGCCGGTCAGGTCGGACATGGAGGTCAGTGGCGGTACAGCCTGAAATGGTGACACTGGTCAGCCGACACACCTGGCGACTCCAGTGCCGGGTCGGGTCAGATCGACATGGAGGTCCGTAGAGGTACAGCCTGAAATGGTGACACTGGTCAGCCGACACACCTGGCGACTCCAGTGCCGGGTCGGGTCAGGTCGACATGGAGGTCCGAAGAGGTACAGCCTGAAATGGTGACACTGGTCAGCCGACACACCTGGCGACTTCAGTGCCGGGCCGGTCAGGTCGGACATGGAGGTCAGTGGTGGTACAGTCTGAAATGGTGACACTGGTCAGCTGACACACCTAAGAGTGATGTTGTCTAGCGAGACCCGACATAATCTGGCAAATCCTGGTACGATCTGGTAGCTGATGGTCAGCTACACGGTACTATGGCTAGATCACACACACAATAGTTGGATCACCCAGATAGACTACAGTCTGATCAGTTGGACAGCACCTTTGCTGGATCAGCTGTACAATGCAATGTCTGGACTATCCAGATAATAATATAGCTGGATCTGTAAGACGCTTTACATTTTTTCCAAGAGGTTCGGACAGCCAAAAACCAGCTCGAGCGCGGCACATGGCGAGGCCTTCTCCCCAGCACAGCGTGCCCGACGAAAAACGAGAAAAACAGACCCAGACAGAAGCCTGGAGGTGGTTTTCAAGGCCAGCCGAGAGGCGGCCGGACACGTCCTGAACGCAAACATCTACGACAGAGCAGACCGGCCCGCGGCGGAAGCGGGAGCAGCAGCTGAATTTCCAGAACCTTCTCGATCATTCGCGCAAAAGAAAATGGAAGAGAGGGAGAGAAAGTGCACAAAGCCAGAGGCGATGAAGGGGAGAGGAAAACTCGGGCGCGCGGCGGTGGACGGGGAGACGCTCGGGCGCGCGGCGGTGGGGACGCAGGGACTCGAGGACGCGAAGCGGTGGACGCCGGACGGACACTCTCCTTGACGTCCAGCGGTGGCACCATGGCAGCGCAATCGGATGGAGGAGACGAAGAGCCGAGCCGAGTCCACCCGACACCCACCATCGCCATGTGAGTGCTGCTCGGCGTTATGGAGCCTCATCCGTCACAACCACCGTCCCAGCTTAACCAACCCCACCGGCGCTGGCGTCTTCCCGCGTGATGGGGGATGTGTGTATGTGTGTTTGTGCCATTTGTGTGTAGGTGTGTAAATATAGATAGTTGTCGCCCCAGAGCCAGCGTATATATTGTCTTTCCTTTCTTTTCTATTTTAGCGTAGGAGTGAATGTAAATGTGGATGGCGTTGGAAATGAATGGAGTTGGAGTCACATGCATTCCAAATAAATACCCGGATGTGATTTCGCCTCTCTAACCTGACCTATGGTAAAATTTACCAAACTCGCTTCCTGATTCGATTCTTAATATTAGGCAAGGTAAATTAAATGTGATACAGTTTGTGAGCACGCAACTGATGTCAACATCAACGCAAAAGCACGTGCAGTGGTCTGGACCTAAATGCAGCTGGTTGTGAATAATAATGACATTTCTGAAGGGGCATATCTTGATCGGAGGGCATTTGTTGCAAAATCCCCTGCAATTATGTCTTCGTCCCAATCTCGGTCTAGGTAACAATCTGTCATTGATCTCAATCTCGGTCTCTCTCTTGATCACAGTCTAAAGATCTTTCTGTTTATATCACGGTATTGATCTCACTCTCGGGAAAACACTCGGTCCCAGTTTAGCTGTCAGTCCCTGGGACGGTCACGATCTCGGTCTCTCTCTTATGATTTCGGTCCAAGCAACCGTCTGTTTCTGGCACGGTCCTCTTTTCACCCGGGATAATTTTCGGCAGATGGGAGATGGCTGCGAGAAGAGTTCGATGGCATCCTCTGATATAGCGAGAGAGACAGCCTGCCAGCTGCCCTCCTATGGGCGATATGTACTCGGGCGTCGACCGTGAGGGGAATTTGACCCTCCCTTCCTCAAAGGGGGCACGACCAAAGGGCGCAATGACGAAACTCTCCTGATTGTTACTCCTGGACAGCATTTTTAAGTGGTAATTGTTAACTGGGCCTCTGGGGAACTCAGGTATCTCTTGACCGCAAAATCCCGCTGGCCTCTGTGACCCATGGGCGCAGATGGGTTTCGAGCCCGGTAGCATGTAAGGCCTTTACGGGGGAGGGGCATTGCGGTTCGTGGAAAGTCTGGCCGACAGAAGGTAGAGGCAAAACACTGTCCGGTAATTTGTCCACCACCGTTCTCTGTGCGTGGGCACGGATGGTACAGAGGTTCGGGGACGCACAGACGGGCTTGGCATGTCGTAAGCCCCGGGGTATAGGGCTAGGGTATAAAGACGACCAGGGGACGTACCAAACGTGGTAGGGATCCGTGCCCATCCGTTGTATACGTAGGCCTGGTCGCACGTCTTCCACGTGTAAGGCCAGGCATGGCGTCGATTGGGTAAGGTTAGGTAAGTTGGCCATTGATACCTGAGTTCAGTCATAAGACAGCAATAAGCCCAGGGAAAGTTTCACCGCCCAGCGTTGCCAAGCACTAAGGGCAGTAACGACAATAGATACAAATTATGCAATTAGGAGAGTCGCGTCAGCCGTTTACAAGTAGGCATCGGAGCGGGTAATTAATATGCATTCGGGACTAACCAAGTCCTCAGTGAAAGGGAGTATGACTCGCTAAATGTTTGCGCAACACTGGAGGGGAAAATCGTGGGCGAACTCGTTTACGTATTATTAGGGGCCGAATGATCGTGCGGAATGAAAGGAGCGAGTGACTGTTGCATAAATGTTTAAAGGGGTAGTTTTAAGGACCAGTGTAATTCGTTCGAATTCAACGCAAGTATTCAGCTGTCAGAAACATCACTGCCAAAATTGTACTGGATATTACCCGGGCCCCGCTTGCATGTGGCTGCCACGAAAACATCGATTTTGTGTGTGCGGGGGCGGGGGGTGAGTGGATGGTGGATGTGTTGTGTTATCTGGTGATACACGGATAGGTCCCGTAAATGGACGAGTGCCGGCGGCGGTGGCAGTACCCAGGTCGTGTACCTCTATCATGGCCATCCATCAGTGTCACATCACACCCAAGCCAACAACCCCTCCTCGCTGCATGGCCAGCCGGGCGCACTCACCGGCGTATGTGATGTGGACAGGAGCCTGACCTCGCCAATATAAATTCGTGTAGTGGTGGCGACGGGCGGCAGCAGGGTTGGTAGCACGTCGGAGCGGTTGAAATGGTGGGCAAGAGGGTACACAGCAGCAACCATCCAGCCGGCCGCAGTCGCCCGCACAGCAACCCACCCACCCGTCTGTGTCGCCAATGCCCAGAGTCCGCTCCGACACCGCCCAGCCCGGCGTGGTCTGGACCCCCTACAGATCATCCAGGCAGTACCATGGTTGGATCAGATGGACATTACTCTAGCTGGATCACCCAGGCTGTACTACACCCGGATCAGCTCGACAGTGCTATGGCTGGATCACCCTGACGGCAGTCTAGAGCTGGATCAACTGAATAGTGTCACAGTCAACTGGCCAATCGAACTGTCACTCTGACAGTTCCCTGTTGTTGTTCATCCGGTTTGGTTGTTGTTCATCCAGTATTCCAAGTATCGACTCCCGAAGCGCTAACATCGCACTATGCTCGCGCGCTAATGATGCTAATTATGCAGTGTGGCAGTACGCGACAGCCTGTAGAGGCAAGCGCAACAGATCAGCGTTGTTGTCACAGTATTAGATGCCACGCTGTGCGTGTATGCACTCCATTATGCGTATGAAGCTTTTAGCAAGGAATGGCTAAGCACTTGCCCGTCCTGCGCAATACAGGCCGAGGTCCCATAAAAATATCATAGACCTGGCTCAGTTATCAAGGTCCCTTGGAAGCTTGAGTTGCACGAGTGTCTTCACAATGTTCTAGGCAGAGCAATTTTTTAATGCTTATCAATCCGTTCTGTAGTGTGCAAGGAGCTGGCAGGCACTAGTTGAGCATTCAATTCAACAATTGCAGGAAGTGTGTCACTGGGAAAAAATAATTTCTTGCCTCTGCGTCATGTTTTTTCTTCGTTGTAGTACATCAGTCGCCATCACTAAGGCACACGAGTCGACATCGCGACACACATCTGTCAGACATCACAGGCCAGTCGACACCACCACACTCACCTGTCAGACGACATCACACAGGCCAGTCGACACCATCACACTCACCTGTCAGACGACATCACAGGCCAGTCGACACCACGACACTCACCTGTCAGATGACATCACAGGACAGTCGACACCACCATTCTCGCCTTTCAGACGACATCACAACCAGCTGACACCACCACACTCACCTATCAGACGACATCACACAGACCACCCGACACGACGACACTCACCTGACAGACAACATCACAGACCAGTCGACACCACCACACTCACCTGTCAGACGACATCACAGGTCAGTCGACATCACAGCACTCACCTGTCAGACGACATCACAGGCCCACAACACTCACCTGTCAGACGACATCACACAGGCCAGTCGGCACCACCACAATCACCTGTCAGACGACATCACAGGCCAGTCGACACTACCACACTCACCTGTCAGACGACATCACAGACCAGTCGACACCACCACACTCACCTTCCTGACATCACAGGCCAGTCGACACCACCACACTCACCTGTCAGACGACATCACAGGCCAGTCGACACCACCACACTCACCTGTCAGACGACATCACAGGCCAGTCGACACCACCACACTCACCTGTCAGACGACATCACAGGCCAGTCAACACCACCACACTCACCTGTCAGACGACATCACAGACCAGTCGACACCACCACACTCACCTGTCAGACGACATCACAGGCCAGTCGACACCACGACACTCACCTGTCAGACGACATCACAGGCCAGTCGACACCACCACACTCACCTGCCAGACGACATCACAGACCAGTCGACACCACCACACTCACCTTCCTGACACTACAGGCCAGTCGACACCACCACACTCACCTGCCAGACGACATCACAGACCAGTCGACACCACCACACTCACCTGTCAGACGACATCACAGGCCAGTCGACACCACCACACTCACCTGTCAGACGACATCACAGACCAGTCGACACCACCACACTCACCTTCCTGACATCACAGGCCAGTCGACACCACCACACTCACCTGTCAGACGACATCACAGGCCAGTCGACACCACAGCACTCACCTGTGAGACGACATCACAGACCAGTCGACACCACCACACTCACCTTCCTGACACTACAGGCCAGTCGACACCACCACACTCACCTGTCAGACGACATCACAGGCCAGTCGACACTACCACACTCACCTGTCAGACGACATCACAGACCAGTCAACACCACCACTCTCACCTGTCAGACGACATCACAGGCCAGTCGACACCACGACACTCACCTGCCAGACGACATCACGGACCAGTCGACACCAACACACTCACCTGTCAGACGACATCACAGGCCAGTTAACACAACCACACTCACCTGTCAGACGACATCACAGACCAGTCGACACCACCACACTCACCTTCCTGACACTACAGGCCAGTCGACACCACCACACTCACCTGACAGACGACATCACAGACCAGTCGACACCACCACACTCACCTTCCTGACACTACAGGCCAGTCGACACCACTACACTCACCTGTCAGACGACATCACAGACCAGTCAACACCACCACACTCACCTGTCAGACGACATCACAGGCCAGTCGACACCACCACACTCACCTGTCAGACGACATCACAGACCAGTCGACACCACCATACTGACCTTCCTGACACTACAGGCCAGTCGACACCACCACACTCACCTGTCAGACGACATCACGGCCAGTCGACACTACCACACTCACCTGTCAGACGACATCACAGGCCAGTCGACACTACCACACTCACCTGTCAGACGACATCACAGACCAGTCAACACCACCACTCTCACCTGTCAGACGACATCACAGGCCAGTCGACACCACAACACTCACCTGCCAGACAACATCACAGACCAGTCAACACCACCACACTCACCTGTCAGACGACATCACAGGCCAGTTAACACCACCACACTCACCTGTCAGACGACATCACAGACCAGTCGACACCACCACACTCACCTTCCTGACACTACAGGCCAGTCGACACCACCACACTCACCTGTCAGACGACATCACAGGCCAGTCGACACTACAACACTCACCTGCCAGACAACATCACAGACCAGTCGACACCACCACACTCACCTGCCAGACGACATCACAGACCAGTCGACACCAACACACTCACCTGTCAGACCACATCACAAGCCAGTCGACACCACCACACTCACCTGTCAGACGACATCACAGGCCAGTCAACACCACCACACTCACCTGTCAGACGACATCACAGGCCAGTCGACACCACTACACTCACCTGTCAGACGACATCACAGGCCAGTCAACACCACCACACTCACCTGTCAGACGACATCACAGGCCAGTCGACACCACCACACTCACCTGTCAGACGACATCACAGGCCAGTCAACACCACCACACTCATCTGTCAGACGACATCACAGGCCAGTCGATACCAGTCGGTTATACACTCGGCAAGCGGCACTATCGCAGCCGGAATGCCGGCGGCCACGTGTTGTGTTGTGCCGAGTCGCCATGGCAACCTCGTGGAAGCGTCGCGCCCACAGTCGGCTGCCGTCGAAGCCGACGACGACGTCGGCAGCCATCGGCCGACGGTCGACGTAGCCAGCTGATGCTGACGTAGTTCGGAGAAGCCGACGTGATCCAACAGCTTCTGTGGGAGGTGCCAGCTGGCCAGAGTGACGCCGTATCGTCTTGACGTGTGGCAAACTGTTCAATTGCGCCGCGCCGATTGGGACTGATGATGGAGCGGCGCCTGCGGTGCCCGACCAGTATGTGACCGCGGCTGGAGTCTGCGGCAGGTGTCCTCCCAGCATTCGTCCGTTTGGCTGACGTCATTTAGTGTCGTCATTGTTGTTACGAGCGATGGCGCAGCCCGGGCGCGTCCACTTCCGTGTGCGGATGCCAAGAAAGGTCTGAGAGCGAGCCGGCCGGCCGGATCGCTCTCAGCGAGCTCTCCTACTGGCACACTTTTTAACCAGATCCGGTCCTACTCGCACTTTTTGTGCGCCACGAACCTTGATTTTGTCTTGCAACTTTTCGGGTCCTAATCTCTCCACCCAGAATCACACCTGGTGTTTCATTGCTAGCAGCGCTTGGAACCATATTGTATTTGCAGTGTGCGGCTCGTTGTTCAGAGGGCGAGTCGGTCCTGTGGCGGAACCCAGGCGTTGTGGGTTCAGCCGGCCTCGCCTCAGAGCCGGTCAGCCAGCCGACGGTCACGTGGATGCGACGTCATGCCGCGTGACCTGCGTGCCCCGCGGCTGTGCGGCAGGTGTCAGTCCGGTGGAGGGTGCCGCGCCTACTGGCTACATACGACATAAACTGAGCGGGAAGGCTGAGGAAAAAGTGGTCATGACTCAGTATGGCACCAGTGTGTGACATATCCTCAGTGTGGCACCAGTGTGTGGCATGATCATGATTCAGCACGGCACCAGCTTGTGGCATGACCATAACCATGAATGAATGAACATGAATCACCAGTTTTTTAAAATTTCCTCACTTCCACGAAAAAGGAAGGTAATAAGCGGCCTTCACTTGTGGAAAAGAGAGTGCAATTGCGGTAGGTTTGCACATTTTCTGTCCAGTTATGGTGCCCGACCGTGTGCCTGGAACTAGGGGGCCATCATAGCCCGCCCCCTGCGCCTGCTGGCCCAGCAGCTCTAATGTCGCCGTATTCTTGTTTATTTCGTGCGGCCATGAAAATAACGGCTGTTCAGAACCGGTACCTGCACGAATACTAAAAATGTGCGTTGCCAACAGAAGACATGCACATGTCACTACCTGTGAGAGTGCCGAGTTTTGCACGCCTAACGTTGTGAGCTGTGCGCCAAATTATTCCGGGTTTACAACGCTGTTATAGTCGGAAAATGGAGGTCAATGGCCTGTGGTCGGCACGTCCGGCGGCGAAGGACGGGTATGACTGATTCAGGGTGACTACAAACCAGGCCAGACAGACCAGACCGGACCAGGGAGATCAGACCACACCAGGCCAGGCCAGGTCAGCGTCCGGCGGCGAAGGACGGGTATGACTGATTCAGGGTGACTACAAACCAGGCCAGACAGACCAGACCGGACCAGGGAGATCAGACCACACCAGGCCAGGCCAGGTCAGCGTGCCGGTCAGACGTCGTCGGCGGCTCGTCCGCGACTCCCGAAACGGAGGGCTTCCGGCAACAGCCCTGTGGCCCTCCCCAGAGGGGTCAATGCCCCTCGGTGCAGTCAATGAGCATGCAATAACCAGTGGGAGCCAGCGCAATAGCCGATGGAGAGGGGAGTCGGACCACGGCACCCGACGGAGAGGGGAGTCAGACCACGGCACCCGACGGAGAGGGAGTCAGACCACGGCACCCGACGGAGAGGGGAGTCAGACCACGGCACCCGACGGAGAGGGGAGTCAGACCACGGCACCCGACGGAGAGGGAGTCAGACCACGGCACCCGACAGAGAGGGGAGTCAGACCACGGCACCCGACAGAGACAGGACCGCACCTGATGAGACGGCAGACAGCACTCGACTCGGACTGACGTCGGCACTTTACGACGCACAGTGACACTCCGTCCTGCCGAGTCACCACCACGTCACTGTCAGTGCACCCACTCCAATTGTTCCGATGGAGCCACCACGTGTTCCAGCCACCACGTGGCCCGTCCGGCCCGACTACACCCAGTTCGGGATGGCCGCAGTAGGCGACGTAGGGATTCCCGTTAAAACAGTTAAGGGAAGTGAGATGGTAGCATTTGCGGCGATCAGCGCTAGCACGCGCACGGGAAGATGTCTGAGCTATGCAATAGCGGGCATCGGGTCCCTTCCTGGGTACCCGATGCATTGAAGTTGAAATAGTTGAAATAGTTGAAGTTGAAGTTCAAATGCAACCATGCATTGGAGTTGAATCTTGACAGTACTTCGAAAGAGACTAATTGTTGGTGCTGCTAGCTTACTACCTAGCTGAGGAGCTCCTTGGGCTACTTCTATTAACACCCGGTGATGACCTATCTGCAACAAGAAACAAAGCTGAAGAGATGCAAATATTCGGCCAGCCACGTCCACCGCCGGTGGCATCGACAGCAGCAGACCGCCGGCCCCGCCCGACACGACCACGCCCACCCCGACCCCGGCGGCCGCCCCTGCTACCCCGGCGGCCGCCCCTGCTACCCCGGCGGCCGCCGCTGCTACCCCGGCGGCCGCCCCTGCTACCCCGGCGGCCGCCCCTGCTACCCCGGCGGCCGCCCCTGCTACCCCGGCGGCCGCCGCTGCTACCCCGACGGTCGCCCCTGCTACCCCGGCGGCCGCCCCTGCTATCCCGGCGGCCGCCGCTGCTACCCCGACGGCCGCCCCTGCTACCCCGGCGGCCGCCCCTGCTACCCCGGCGGCCGCCCCTGCTACCCCGGCGGCCGCCCCTGCTATCCCGGCGGCCGCCCCTGCTACCCCGGCGGCCGCCCCTGCTACCCCGGCGGCCGCCCCTGCTACCCCGGCGGCCGCCGCTGCTACCCCGGCGGCCGCCGCTGCTACCCCGACGGCCTCCCCTGCTACCCCGGCGGCCGCCCCTGCTACTCCGGCGCGGACCCCGTTGCACATCCACTCACGAATTCCGTCATTGCGCCCAATCTAGCGCTGCGCCAGCTTCTCCTGCACACTGCCAGGTGACACCGTTTATTGTCGCCCATTTCCGCCGGCAGGCCACGCCCGGGCGTTTCCGACGTTGACTGAAGCCTGTGCCGTACCGCCATCACGCCTTGCCGAAATGGTTCCCGATGCACTTCGTTTCGATCAGGCGAGCTTCGCGTCGATCGTGCCACCGCAGACGAATGCCGATGTCGTTGCTGGGACCGCGTCTCATCTGGCGCCGGCGATGCAGATGGCTTCGACTGGTACAGGTGGCCGCTGGCGCACGGGGCCTTCGGTGGGCTCGCCAGGTATTGTACTGGAGTGGATGCGGTCAGCATTTATCATGAGCCTCAAGCAAATGTGTTAACCATGTGCAAACGTGTTTTGATTGACAGCCGAAAAGCGTGTTCTTGGCCAAAGTCATTTCAAGTTTCAACGACTCGTCTGCTGCTTGATGTTGAAGTCATTGCTATGTCGATAAACGGCTTAGTCTATCGTATCAATAATCTAGAGTGTCAGGGAATGTTAACTGCGGAAAAGGGGGCAAATACATCTTGAGCAAGCATTTGACGTGAAGTTATATTTATATCATGTATTAATGACTTAAAGATACCTAATGCTTTTTAAGAAACTGGAGACGCCGTAATTTCATGCAAAAGACGTATTACCTCTGTCCATTCAAAGCTAACAATTTTCGGGCGAGACGTACGTCTCGCTGGTGGGATGGGCATGGGTTGAAACGAATATATTTTCTGAGGATGCAAGTGCATCCACAGCATCAAAATGCGCATCTCAACGATAAAAGGAAAGTCGTGTCCGGTAACGGTCCTCAGCGAGCATTGGAAGCGTTCACCACCGCGAACCAAGGCCTTCGAATTGTTCTAGCTTCTGTAAAAAAAATGTCTGTTTCTCCCCGCATTAGGTCGCAATGTTAGACTCTTCCTTTCCTTGCTTACCTTTTTTTCGCAAGGACCTAGCTATGCAAGGGCTGACCCAGCTAGTAAGACCACCCCGATCAGAAGCACATAGTGCTGCAACCGCATGACAGGTATTCGAACATCATGGCGTATCATTATCGTTAACCGTGCTGTAAACGTGAATGTGCGGATACTGTCGCGCCTTCCATGAGAAGAGGAGCAAAGTGCACAGAGCCCCATGTGGCAGACTTGCCAGACGCAGCAGTGTACATTTCGCCATCACTAGCAAGGATTCGGTGCAGCGTCTACGCTGTCCGGGTAATTCTGCATGGTATCCCTGTGAAAAAGGCGTGTGGGCCTGATGGCACTAGTTAACGGATTATTCATGAATTATGTAATGAGTTCGCTGTCCCATTGACTAAATTGTGCAAACATTTCATTGATGTAAGGTATCTTCCCGGAAAGGTAGAAATGGGCGAACGTTGTCCAAATTCACCATCTCTCTCTCTCTCTCTCTCTCTCTCTCTCTCTCTCTCTCTCTCTCTCTCTCTCTCTCTCTCTCTCTCTCTCTCTCTCTCTCTCTCTCTCTCTCTCTCTCTCTCTCTCTCTCTCTCTCTCTCTCTCTCTCTCTCTCTCTCTCTCTCTCTATATATATATATATATATATATATATATATATATATATATATATATATATATATATATATATATATATATATATATATATATATATATATATATATATATATATATATATATATATATATATATATATATATATATATATATATATATATATATATATATATATATATATATATATATATATATATATATATATATATATATATATATATATATCTATATCTATCTCTCTCTATCTCTCTCTCTCTCTCTATCTCTCTCTCTCTCTCTCTCTCTCTCTCTCTCTCTCTCTCTCTCTCTCTCTCTCTCTCTCTCTCTCTCTCTCTCTCTCTCTCTCTCTCTCTCTCTCTCTCTCTCTCTCTCTCTCTCTCTCTCTCTCTCTCTCTCTCTCTCTCTCTCTCTCTCTCTCTCTCTCTCTCTATCTATCTCTCTCTCTCTCTTGCTACAAACGTTCAGAAAGCATTTCACATCCCTGAGTCAGCACTTAGGTGGTTCTCGTCCTATCCTCACAACAGATAGCGCGATTGATTGTGAGCGGAAAGTGTTCCGACTGGACAGCGGCTGGCTCCAGTACTTGGTACGGATCGAGTTTTTGATATAGTTCAGCACAAATTATTGATGCGAATGAACGCCCGGTCTCCTTCACAACCTGCTTCCCACTCGCTGTCGTATGCAGACTTGCTGCATCATTCTAGAATGATGATGTTAGAGGCACGCATGGTGCAACACGACCTTATGTTCATCCGCAATGTGTACCATGATGGGATTGACTCGCTATTCTTGATCACTGCATTCTCATGGTCTACGCCTGTGCGAATCGTTCGACAGCTGTCTCTTTTCCATGTGTCCCATGCACGGGTGTGTACCGTAGGGATGGTCTATTGGTAAGAATGCCTCGAGCGGTAAATGAAGATCTCAGAACATGCTGGGGCGCTGATTGTTTTCCTGTCCCTCTCTGTAAGTTCCGAACAAGCGTGACTGAATATGCGCGTACTCTGCAGTTTATTGATGCCTGCGATTGAGTGTACGAAAACCGCGTGTATGCATCTGTGCATTCATGCCATCGTCTGTCAATTTGATGGTCCGTCGACGTTCGAACAAAAATACAACAAATAAATACAACTACTTGTTGTATTTATTTGTATACATACAATAGTTGTATAAATACAACTACTTGTTGTATTTATTTGTATTTACAACTACTTGTTGTATTTATTTGTATTTACAACTACTTGTATTTATTTGTATTTACAACTACTTGTTGTATTTATTTGTATTTACAACTACTTGTTGTATTTATTTGTATTTACAACTACTTGTATTTATTTAGGAAGTACAACTACAAGTGGGCAGAAAGGAATCTGGCAGCATTGGTGGACGGCGATGTGAATGTTTTCGGTGACAGGGAGAAAGCCAGTCTTCTTGGTGACGTCTCTACGACCGCCAACGACCGCCTTCGCCGCATTGTCGCCATCGTAGCTGGACGTGGAATTACCCGGAGCCGGCGCCGGCGTCACCCGGAGCCGGCGTCTGTCTAACGAGGCCCTGGCATTGCCAGTCAGATGTCGCAGATTGTTAGCCGAAGTGGCTGTCGTCCGACCGAAGCAACCCGATTACGACTGGCGTCGAACAGCGAGCGCCTCCCTGATTGGTGCTGTTCACAGTCGCGTAGAATGCACGCCTCCGAAACGAAGCGCACCTGACTGCACATCAGGCCGACCCTGAGAATCGCAAGCCGGAATTGAAGCGAATTATTGTGCCGGCCGGTGCTCAGCACAGGGCGGAAGCTAGAATACCAGATAATTTGTACTGGTATGAAATAGGCACCGGTTGTGCAAAGCATGTGTGTTTTGATGAACAAGCCCCCGCAACGTCGGTCTTGAGATTCAAGGATAGCTCGAGCTTCCTCCTAAAAATGATCAACGATTATTGACGCAGATATTCCAACACACAATTACGTGTGACATCCTCATCTCCAGAACGACGGTGGATAATGCATTGGATGTTATCTAGCCCAGGTCTCGAACGCATGTAGCTGAATATTTTAGCACTTACATTTTACAGTTGCGAAAAATGCCTAGTTCGGCAATATTAAAATATACAGCCCACCCAGATCAACATGAAGGGTGGGTCAGGCTAGTCGAATTTCGGGAAGGGAGAATGCAATACTTAACAAGAAATCAAGGTCATCCAGGCCCAAGTAAGCAAATCCCTATTAAAATGAAGTTCTCACATTCAGGTGATTTTATTTCGACATTCTGAAAAAGAAGCAAAGTCGTCCATTTCTATTTACCATTGAAGAAAAACACTTTATTCGACGATCCAGCAGGCACGACTCTTGCGCCTTTCCTTGATTGGGTGTCAGTAGGGACTTGTAGTGTATGTGAAAACATGAAACAGAGGTGGCGCCGAAGACGCTGAAAGCTTCAACGATTCAAGGCGGACAAGTGTCACTTGAATTATTCTGCATTTGAAGGGTGTGGTTTGTCTGACTACCTGACTATCTGACTGACCGACCGGCTTTGAGGGGCTCTCTCCATGAACGCTGCTCAGCTGGACCGTGAAGTGCGTCGGGGGGAGGTCGGGCTAGCTGGGATCTTCTTAACTCCTTGCCCCACAGGTTCGCCCTGTCGTTTCGCGTCCGCGAACACCCATTATTGCGTGAGCAATGGAGGAATGGAGCCCCAGTGACCGTGTCACCACGCACTTAGGGATACATGTCGAAGTTGAAAACTTGGGTCAACTAGATGACCTCTGTGGAACAAACGAGACGAGCAAAAATACGCGAAGTTGGTCAATGGTCATGCGACATATTATGGAGCATACATGAAGAGAAAATAAGCGAAATCGATTCGCTCATGAACAATCAATATACACATGGTCCCGTGGGAATTTGATCTTATGAATTAATGAAAACGTTATTATTTGTGGTTTCTGTATGAATGTCTAACAAACAAACAAAAACATATCCATATGTCATTTCCGGCATCAATCCTGAGGCCCTCTTATCCTTTCACCTTTGTTGACACTCATGATTGTAATACTTATGATACATGTGGCTGTGATCTGGTGGTGGCTTGTACTGGGTCACGAACTGGGTCACCAGTCGTCCATACCTGGTGGTGACATGTACTGGGTCATGACCTGAGTAACCAGTCTCCCATATAGCTGATGACTTGGTGGTGACTTGTACTGGATCATGATCTGGGTCACCAGTCTTACATATAGCTGATGACCCGGTGGTGACTTGTACTGGGTCATGACCTGGGTTACCACTCTTCCATACAACTGATAACCGGTGGTGACTTTACTGGATCATGACCTGGGTCGCTATTCTTCCATAAGCTGATGACCGGGTGGTGACTTGTACTGGGTCATGACCTGGGTTACCTGTCTTCCCTACAAATGGTGACCTGGTGGTTACTTGTACTGGGTCATGACATGGGCTACCAGTCTTCCATCCAAATGATGACCTGGTGGTGACTTGTACTGGATAGTGACCTGGGCTACCAGTTTTCCCTTCAAATGATGGCCTGGTGGAAACTTTCAAGAATGATTTTCAAGAATCCAGCATAATCGTTTTCGGCCCCCAGCGCGATTTTTATGGGCCCAGGTGCGAACTTTCGAGGTCTCCAGCATGATTTTCCTGGACCCGATCCGACTTTTTGGGAGCCTCAGCGCGATTTTCCGTTGTCCTGGCCCGATCTTCTGGCACCAAGCGTGATTTTCAGGGGCCTGGCCAGTCTTTTTAGGGCTCCAGTCATTTTCGGGGACCTCGGCAAAACGTTTTGGGTCCACAGCGTGATTTTCAGGGGCCCGACCCGACCTTTTCAGGTCCCAGTGTGATTTTCGGGGGCCCCTGTCCCACTTTTTGGAGCCCCAGCACCATTCATGCGTCCCTACTGGATTTTGTGGAGCCCCAATGCGATATTTAGGGATTTCGGTACATTTTTAGGGCCCCAGCAGGTTCTTAGGGTGCCTGGGGAAAATTGTAATTTCTAAAACCTTGACGCAAATAAAAATTGTTCTCCCGAGATACAGTCGTGGCTGGCTGATCGCTCTTTTCCAGCTCTATCCAGCAACGTCAAGCTCTACTTGTGTGGCAACAGTCATTTGTTTTGTGCGGGGGAAGCAAATGCTTATTGGTCCCTAACCGAGGTGGGGGAGCATGACCGAGATGCCCCTTGGATCTGCCCTTTGGTCAGGATAAGCCCATGAAAAAGAACCCCATGGCCTTGATAAGTGAGAAAAACCAGAACAGCAGACTGCATATCACTTATAACTGTCTCCACCGTCTTGCTGTTCGCATCTGTACAATTATGTAGCAGCATGTTACACAGCGAAGTGTTGAGCAGCACCTCCAGTCAATAAGCTGAGGCACGTCTGACTCCGCTAAAAGTTAACAAACGGGATGAGACCCCCTCCCCTTCTCGCGTAAGGGAGCGCAGTTCCTTATTCCTTCCGCCGCTCCTGCCTGATGCTACGAGCGACCATCCACTCAAAATAAACAAAGGTGGCGTGCAAATGTATTTCCACCTTGTCCTCATCACCCTGAATCATAGAACCACACACGTTAGTAAAACATATACACACCACGCATTACTGATAACCACTGTTATTTCAATCAAACACAATGGGACACGTGATGTGATGAGCGTACGAACATCCAGTGCACTCTCCACCATAGCAAGCGGTACCTCCATCTGCCAGCCATCCCACTATCCTGACGTACATCAGGAGCGACGGCCGTACGGTTAATGACGCTGCTCAGCTGAGCTTGACCAGCCGTCTCCCGTCCGTGTGAAATGCCCAGCACCACCTCTGGCCATGCCCAGCACTGCCTATGGCCATGCTCAGCACCACCTCTCGCCATGTCCAGTTGCACCACTGGCCATGCCCAGCACCACCTCTGGCCATGCCCAGCACCACCTATGACCATGCCCAGCACCACCTCGGGCCATCCCGCGCACCCCCAGGCGGTCCTGGCACGGCCATCGATCCGGCAAACGACTCTCCGGCGGGCGCCGGGCGGTCCTCCGACGGACGTCAAACACACCTGGACAGCTATCCGATGGTCCCTCAGTTGGGGACGATCACCACACCGTGCTTCACATGGTCGCATGGTCTCCACGCCGCTCCGAGATGGTCCTCGGGCAGTGTTTACACGGCCACCCTACCTAGACGGTCCTCGAGCGGTGTTTGCACGGCCATCCTGCCCAGACGGTTCTCGGGCGGTGTTTACACGGCCACCCTACCCAGACGGTCCTCGGGCGGTGTTTACACGGCTACCCTACCCAGACGGTTCTTGAGCGGTGTTTACACGACCATCTTACCTAGACGGCCCTCGAGCGGTGCTTACACGGCCATCCTACCCAGACGGTGCTCGGACGGTGTTTACAAGGCCATCCTACCTAGACGGTCCTCGGGCGGTGTTTACACGGCCATCCTGCCCAGACGGTCCTCGGACGGTTCTTAAACGGACATCCGACCTCAGACGAGCCCCGGCTAGTCCCCCAGTCGTCAGGCGGTTCTCACAAGTTCCTTCGACTGATGGCACACCACAGGCGGACATCACACGGTCCACTGTTCATACCGTCCACTGTTCATACTGCGGACTGTTCATACCGTCCACTGTTCATACTGCGGACTGTTCATACCGTCCACTGTCCATACTGCGGACTGTTCATACCGTCCACTGTCCATACCGCGGACGGCTCCGATTCGCGTGTATCACTTCAGGCGGTGCTCGGAATTCCGACGGAGCTCAGACTGGCCGAGAGGCGCCCGCCAACGTGAACACCTCGTAGTCGGCCACGTTGAAGCTGTAGTCGCCGAACAACAGCGCCGACGAAGCGGCCTCCCCGTCGTACGAGTGCGGCAGGTTCGAGTAGCTCTCGCCCGAGGTGTTGGCATGGTCGGCGATACAGAGGTCGGCGCCAGCACCGAAGATGGGTCCGCACCTGTGAGGGCCGAGGTGCAGCTTGTGAGGTAAGCCAAAATAAAAGGAATATTGGTTTTTATCTTTACCAAAGATAAAGACACAGATTTCGGACAATCCACGATATCCTGCTCGCTATTACGGCTCCTTATCATTATAAGTAAAATAAGGTAACATGGGGAAGAGTGGGAGAGATGGAGAGAAATTGAGGGAGAGAAGGAGAGAGGAAGGGAGGTGAGGGAAAGGGAGAGGGGAGGGAGAGGAAAAACAATATCAGTTCCAAATCGGAATGCTGCAAATTTGTACTGTCAAATTCAAGATCATTCAGGACCAACAGGATTCCAGGCCAACAGGATTCAAATTCAGTCTTGACCGCACCCCACGAGGACATGAGCTTGGAGAAAAACCATTGTGGAAGTCACGCCGGCCATCTACAGGCCGGCCACAGGAACAACATGAAGCAGTACCTGAAATACGAGGAGCAGTAGAGGTAACTCACGAAAGACAGAATTGACGCATGCAGTGCAGGAGGCAGCAGACAGCTTGGCTTCCGTGACACCATCTGCTAATACCGAGCTGCACAAGCAGTTGGCGAACTGAACTGAAAGCTCAACAGTGGCTACAGCGAACACCAACACGCGCTACTTACTGTGGGTGGTAGCAGACGGCGTACATCCTCTTCTTCACGGGGAACTTGGTCGGCTGCACGCCCTGGCTGTTGGCCAGCGTGAAGAGGAACGCCTCGTCCGAGTGGATGAAGCGGCCCTTGTTGCCGCTGTTCACCCACGGCACGTCGCTGAAGCCGCCGCACAGCTGACCCTGCTCGCCCTGCCGACCCACGCGCACATGCCGTCGGCTCGATGGTGGTGGTTGTTGGTTTTACGACACGTCGACCGTTGAGTCATATAGCGTCGCCGATCTCTCACGCCAACTGGCCGCGGGTGAAGAGTAGCGACAGGTGAGACTCGAACCGACAATCTTTAGATTGTGAGACGGGCAACTCACCCATAGACTACTCGTCCCCGGCTGTCTGTTTGAATCCCGACTGGCGCGACAAGCGCTGCCGCTCTCGTTGCCGGGCGTGATACTGCCGACACTGCAGCGGCGATTACCATCTGGCGAATTCGACAGAGGTTCGGCTTCTCACCTGAGCAGATCATGCAGCCACCACTAAACCGGCATGTCCGCAATGGTTGTTATCATTTGCATGTGGGACAATCACGCTTTTGCGTTTGTTTCCGGCGGATGTTGGTGCTGCTCCGAGGACTACGGCAGGACTAGCCGGGGCTACCGTAGTGAAGACAGAAGAGTGGGCAGCTAGGTCTTAAAACAAGCTTCTGTTAGTAGGTTAGTTAGCTTGTTTTCCTTTGAGCGCTGTGTCAGCTAAGCAAGGTAGTTTAATTGTTTTTTGATGTACTTGCTTTATCTTTGGCTAATTAATAATTTTTAGTGTTGCAGATTGTTGGCTTATGTCATTTTCCTTCTTCAACGAGTTGTTTGACATTTGAGCCTACTCCCCAGACGCCCAAGTAAAGAATGTTAGGGATGAGCTGGGGAGGGTAATACAGAGAAGCAGTGAGGGCGCAATGATCTTCGTGCATGTGGATGTTAATTATGTAAGCAGAAGTAGAGCAGATAAAACGGCATACGCGTACAGGCATTCATCCATACATACATCCTTCCGGCATACATCCATCCTTCCAACAGTGACAGCGAGTGACGAGTAGTGTTCCTAGTAATGTGCCTTAGGAATTAGCAATAGGGTAACCAAGCTTTGTGTGGAAAGTTGGTAAATTTGTTGCATCTTTGGAACCACATTTCGGGAAATTAGATATACTGGCCTTAGATGGGCTCCAGCTTAGCTATACGTGAGTGGAATTACTGCAGATTTGATGCGCGCACGAACCTTTGGTAGTATTTCCGCAGATACCGATTCGGCAACACGTAACCGGCATTTATAAGACACCGGATGGACCGTCTGGACTTGGCCGGCGTCAGTCTGGATCATCCCTCAACAAGTACGTGGGCACAAAGTACGGGGGCAACTGGATCTTCTGGACTTGGCCAGCGTCAGTCTGGATCATCCCTGAACAAGTACGTGGGCACAAAGTGCGGGGGCCGGCTGGACTTGGCCGGCGTCAGTCTGGATCACCTCTCAACAACGTGGCGATACTGGACTGCCATGAGCGGTTCAGCATCACCTGCCATAGAGTTCTAGCGCCTGAACGACACATCGACCACGATCAGGAATGGACACAGAGACGAGGCCATTGGACCGTGGGACGAAGCCAATATTTAATAGAAGTTCGCGTTCACATCCATATTGAGGTGAGGTCTCTCACTCGGAACAGGCTTCACGTGTCGTGACGATGGGTGTGGATAGGGGGAGGAGCATTCCCCGCCGCTGTTGATCATAATCAACAATAGGACCTGAATAATTGGACAGCGAGACTTCGCTGCCGCTGGGCCTCATCTATCTCTGCCAGACTAATGCGATAATGCATGCAGTGCAATTCAACCAGGAACATCACAGTTGGATTGTCTTGAAGCATGTCAAGCTGAACAACACACAGACTTGCTTATATCACAACTCAGCCATAGCACGGCGGTGAGTTGAAAACTTAAACACTAATTCGGAGAGGAAAAACACTTGGATTTCTGCGGACTATAGACCGCCACCAGCCTCCGACATTAACTACAAAGGAAATCGTGATAATCGTGATGAGGAAACATCATTCGGTAATGAAAAAAAACTTATCGATGTCACGTGAGCCTTAAAAATCAAACAGTTCAACATTTTCACGCTGTGTTACGCAAAGAACATCGGGGCATCTCTTCTTTTCCTCAATTTGATTGACATGTCCATTTTTGCTGGCCCCACGATCTCCTCCTCAAATCCGTATCGACGTGTTAAGCGTAATCGCCAATTCAACTAGGAGCATTACAGTTGGATTGTCTTGAAGCATGTCGAGCTGAAAAGATTGAGTCTCGTGAAGAGGGTCTTACGCCCTTCGTGTGTGTGTGTGTGTGTGATTTGGGTTTTAGGGCGCATCGACCATGGTAGGTCATTTGGCGCCCAGTCTTCCGCCCTTCACTTCTTCCTCCACAATCCCAGAGATGTACCAAAGACATTCTACAACATGGTCCAAGAAACCCACGGAAGTGCAATACAATCCACGGGAAGAAGCTTATGGCCTGGGCTGCCATCGTGGATGAGAAGTGTCTCCCAGTCCACTTGCTTGAAGGGTACGCAGACGGTGCAGCGTACTAGGAGATGCTGACGGTGGTACTTAGGTTTGTTTACGACGCATCCGACTGCTGGGTAACATAGCGTCGCCGACCTCTCACGCCGGTTGGTCGCAGGTGGACTCGGTAATCCCGCTGGTGGTGGTGCAGCCAGCTGTACGGCGTCGACCAACTTGTTACCAGCACTGGTTCCAACAAGATGGTGCAACACCTCATGTGACTGCACAAGTCATCATAGAGCGACTGGGCACCAAGTTTGGTGAGAGGATCCTCTGCCTCAACCGCGGGTACCACTCACCTCCCTGCAGCTCGAACCTTTCTTGCATGAGCTTCAGCTTTTCGTCCCAGGCCATGGTGATATGTGGGCCTCAAATAATCGCCCAGTTGAAGATGGTAGTGGGGGACTTAACTCGGAACGTGGGCGAAGAAAAGCTGAGAAAAATAACCAGACATACTCGGCACAGAGGAGAGCTGTGTGGGTCTGTGGGGGGGGGGCGTGGCCACTTCAAGCACCTCATCTAGAACAGAGATGGAGAAGAATAGCATTAAGTGTGTCTAATGTAAAATGTCCAAAAACGTGCTTCAGATTCCAGATACGCATTTCGATTGATTGATTGATTGGGCTTAGGGGCGCATCAACTGCTACTGGTTATGTAGCGCCCGTAACTTCAGATACGCATTTCGAGTAATAATATTATGTAAGATAGATCAGTGCCATCGGTTTACTTTTTTTCCACTTCCAAATGACCACCATGTAGTGAAAGCATTGTCAGACACCAGTCAAAGCTTTATAAAGGTGGTGGTGGTTATTGACTTTACGACACGTCGACCGTTGATTTATGTAGCGTCGCCAATCTCTCACGCCGATTGGTCGCGGGCGAAGAGTAGCGACAGGCGAGACTCGAACCCACAATCTTTCGATTGTGAGACGGGCAACTTACTCCTAGACTACTCGTCCCCTTTTATGAAGGTGGACACCACTCATGAACTATGCAAAGGTGGTGGTGGCTGACGGTGGTCAGTGGCTTCACGACGAGTTCACTGTTGGGTCATACAGCGCCGACAAACTCTCACGCCGATTGGTAGCGAGCAAATAGTGGCGACAGGTGGGACTCGAACCCACAATCTTTCGGTTAGGATACGGGCACCTTACCTCTAGACTAGTCGCCGCCATCGAAAGGTGGCGCCTCCTTCCAGCTCTGCAAATGTGCATGTAACTCGCAATAAACTGCACAACTGTGGGTGCCACTCACCAGGCAAACTACACAGGTGGGCGCCACCCACCAGGCAAACTGTGAAGGTGGGTGCCACTCACCAGGCAAACTACACAGGTGGGCGCCACTCACCAGGCAAACTGTGAAGGTGGGCGCCACTCACCAGGCAAACTGCGAAGGTGGGCGCCACTCACCAGGCAAACTGCGAAGGTGGGCGCCACTCACCAGGCAAACTGCGAAGGTGGGCGCCACTCACCAGGCAAACTACACAGGTGGGCGCCACTCACCAGGCAAACTGTGAAGGTGGGCGCCACTCACCAGGCAAACTACACAGGTGGGCGCCACTCACCAGGCAAACTGTGAAGGTGGGCGCCACTCACCAGGCAAACTGTACAGGTGGGTGCCACTTGTCGGGAAAACCGTTGGTTGGTTATTGGTTTTACGACACGTCGACCGTTGAGTCATGTAGCGTCGCCAATCTCTCACGCCGATTAGTCGCGGGCGAAGAGTAGCGACAGGTGAGACTCAAACCCACAACCTTTCGATTGTGAGACGAGCATCTTACCCCTAGACCACTCGTCCCCCGTCGGGCAAACTGTAAAGGTGTGTGTCACTCACCAGGCAAACTACACAGGTGGGCACCACTTGCCAGGCAAACTGTAAAGGTGGGCGTCACTCACCAGGCAAACTGCACAGGCGGGCGTCACTCACCAGGCACACTGTAAAGGTGGGCGCCACGCCGTCGCACATCCTGTGGAAGGCGGCGGCGCTGTGGTCGTGCGCCGACGCCCTGAACACGAGCCGCCAGCGCTGGCGGGGGTCGCCGTACCACTGGCACAGCAGCTGCTGCAGCCGGCTGCCGGCGGCGCCCGCCAGCAGCTGCGAGCCGGCCAGCAGCTGGCGGGTGACGCGCGGCTGCAGCCGCTTGTCCTCGTTCATGCGCTCCTGGCGGAACTTGTCGGGCAGTGCGGCGAACCGGTACCGCTCCAGGCTGAGCTCCATCGGCACGGCGCCGGTCGGCTCCACCTCGTCGGCGAACACCTGGCTGTCTGCGGACACAGGTAACACCTGACTGTCTGCAGACACAGACAACGCCTGACTGTCTGCAGACACAGACAACGCCTGACTGTCTGCAGACACAGGTAACACCTGAATGTCTGCAGACACAGACAACGCCTGAGTGTCTGCGGATACAGATAACACCTGACTGTCTGCAGACACAGACAAGGCCTGGCTGTCTGCAGACACTGATAACACCTGACTGTCTGTGGACACAGGTAACACCTGGCTATCTGCAGACACAGGTAACGCCTGACTGTCTGCAGACACAGACAACGCCTGACTGTCTGCAGACACAGATAACACCTGACTGTCTGCAGACACAGACAACACCTGACTGTCTGCAGACACAGACAACGCCTGAGTGTCTGCAGACAAAGATAACGCCCGACTGTCTGTGGACACAGGTAACACCTGGCTATCTGCAGACACAGGTAACGCCTGACTGTCTGCGGACACAGACAACACCTGGCTGTTGGTTGGTTATTGGTTTTGCGACACGTCGATCGTTTGGTCATGTAGCGTCGCCAATCTCTCACGCCGATTGGTCGCGGGCGAAGAGTAGCGACAGGTGAGACTCGAACCCACAACCTTTCGATTGTGAGACGAGCATCTTACCCCTAGACCACTCGTCCCCGACAACACCTGGCTGTCTGCAGACACAGGCAACACCTGACTATCTGCAGACCAGACACAGATAACACCTGACTGTCTGGAAACATATAGACCACCTGCAGACACAGACAACATCTGGCTGTCTCGAGACAGACGCCTGAGTGTCTGGAGACACAGACAATATACGACTATCTTAAGACATGGTCGGTGTCGGTACCCCTCGACACAGTGCCTCTGTGACCACAGGCCACAACACTCACATTCAAAGACAGAGCTTGGGAGAATAACAGAATCACCACCCAGCACATCACACAGAATGATGTCAACCTGGATTGGTGCCGTGTTCTGCTGTATAACAACAAATGAGATAATGGATACAGCTATTGTGGTCATCGCTCGGATGTATGGACTTGACGCTCGGCAACCGGTACATAGTGTTGTTCTTGTCATCATCATTCATAAGCTCACAACTTCACGGTTATACCAGACCCGATGGGTTCGAAAAAGCAGTTGGTGGCGACGCGACATGACCCGAAACCGGCAACCGTGCCGGATTGGCACGGTGGCGTTCGCCAATGAGGCCGCCTGCGCTCGTTTATCTCGCTGACCAGCGCATTGCCAGCCTACCTCCGATCAGGAAGATACTCGGGGTAATTATCTGCAAAACCACGAGTAACGCTTCCAAAATGACGGAAGCCAGTACAATTGTGCGCACTCGGCTTCAAGTTGGCACGCAGGCATTCAAAACGTCAAGCCGTGAGCACCCGCGAGACTTTTGATTGCATGGGGACGTTACCGAGACCTGCAAGGCCAGTAACTCGACACGACGTCGCATAAAAGTGCCATATACGAAAGTGTTTGAAATATTATGATTGAGCTGTCTTGGCCATGAAGTTTGGGGTGACCTTTGTCCGTTCACATGGAACAAATCTAAAAATTCCCACGAGTCCAAGCCAAAATGAACCGCGCCACGAATAAGCTTCATTGCTAGCAGTATCCAAGAGCGGGCTCTCTTCCAACTCAAATCCGGAGACGAGTGCCCCGCACCGACTGTGTCAGCGACCGCTGGTGGGCCACCGACCGCCTTGCCAGCTGCCCGCTTAAGCCCGGTTCACACCGCGACAGGATGGGATGAGAAACGGCGCTGCCGGCCGCTCGCCTGCGATTTTGTGACGTCACATGACCAAATATGGTAAGCGACCGCCCCGGCCGTTTGGGCTCTGGCCTTTGCCGGTGTGAATCGGAGATGGGTCAGACGAGAAACGGCGCCGTTTGGCACGAACAAGAAAAGTTGGATTGAAGTCAACTTTTCTCGTGGCGTTCTGTTGTCGGCGAACACGGAGCAAGGGATACCGTTGGGAGATAGGTGTGCTTTGAGGATGGAGGTGAAGTATTTGCTCAATATTTCAGTCCAAGATGGTCTACACTGAAGCACCGCATTTGTTGTATGTGTTTTGGATGCTCGATATAATTTAACATTAAGTAGGTAGCTACCTACTTACTACCTATCACTCTATAGTGGTAGCACTTTGACTTGCTAAGTATATGATTAGTTTTTGGTTGTTTTATTTGCTTATTGGTAGCATGGATGTTGCATTAATATAACATAAAATATACAACCAAGTCTAGCTGTTATTGGGCAAGCCTGTTATAGGGCAACCTAACAATCATAAGACAGACTTCAACATTGCATCTAACGATCTAATCTCACAAACATGAGCTTCATTACTATAACTTCACTTGGAAATATGTTGAGTGGGGTGCACAAATGTTTTGTATTTTTGGGAGACAAGGCCCCTAAAAATGCAAAATGATGCTAGTATACCCGTTACCACATTGAGTATAGTATACTCACCTGTGCCACATTCAATATGACTTCATTATGACTACATTGTTCTGACTCCTGAACTATTTAGGTCTCCAGGGCAATAACAGGGCAAAATGAGCAGGCCTTGCTGCAGAAAGACAGACGAGCTTGTGAAGTGGTCCAAAAAGTGGCAAATTAAATTCAACTTTGATAAGTTTAAAATTATGCTTGTATGTAAGCAGCATATCAGGGATCCATACTTGATGGGTGGCCAAGTACTATCTATGACTCAACAGGAGGATGTAGGTGCTATTGTGGACACAAAATTGGGGGCATCAGAACAGACCAAAGAAGCCAGGAAGAAGGCATTGAATGCTTGGGACAATGCATAGGAATGCATCATACAATTGTGAAGTTATCACCAAGCTTTGCTGTGCATATGTCAGGCTGCTTTTGCAATACTGTGTTCAAGCCTACTGAAGTGCAACTGCAATACTGCATACTGTGCAATACTGTGACTTGAAGTGTGGAGCATAGCTTGGAAAAAAAATATAGACTAACCTGTACGTCAACACCCACACTATTTTTGGTGCTCAACTTTGGAATTGTCTCAATAATGTCTTGATAAGCACAAGTGGCAATGATGCTGTGCTTATAAACATAAAGACATAAAGACATAAAAGATCAGTGCAACTATGAGCCACAAGGGCCCTTCTTGGTTGCACTTGGTACACTGAACCAGTTGCCCACCAAATCTGTCAATCAACCCACCCTGGAATACAGAAAAACAAGCCCCCTATTCTTATAATGATTGTCTATGCCGTTTTTAAAGATGTTCAGTGTGTTGCTACTGACAATTGTTCCTGGAAGCTGGTTCCAGTGTTCTACTACCCTGTTGGTGAAGAAAGACTGTCTTAACCTTGTCCTGCTGTGATTAACTTTAATTTTGAATTGATGACCTCTAATTGCATCATTTCTGTTAAATTCAAACATTTCCCTTAGATATCCCTGCTCCTGACCATGAACAAATTTAAAAACCTCGATGAGATCTCCTCTCAGCCTTCTATATCTAAGTGAAAACATATTCAATTTCTTCAATCTTTCCTCATATGCCAGGTTGCCTATACCATGAACCATTTTTGTTGCCCTCTTTTGTACTCTCTCTAAAAGCCAACAATCTTTCTCATAACTAGGGGACCAAGCTTTGGACACAGTATTCCAAATGTGGCCTGACATATGTGCTTATGAACTACAAAGCCAGTGTGAGCTCATACATGTAGAATGATGATGCTGAAGCCAAATGCTACTAATCCATTTTAGCATCAAGGTGAATTTAGCTTTGTTGGTTCAATTCACTTTTGGATTTATGCTAATAAAACTGACACTGGAAAATCGTCATTTGCACAAGTCAAAGGCAATTATTTCTTGACACATTTTGTTCAATGGCACGACATTACCAAAATGAATAGACATAATGACATAGATGATAAATGCAACTATGATCCACAAGTACTGACAGACTGTGACTGAGAATGGAGTCTGACAACTTCTCCAACATTCAACTACCCTGTTGGTGAAGAAATGACTTAACATTGTCAGGCTATGGTTCAATTTCAGTGTTAATTGATGACCACTAATGGCATCATGGCTGTTACATTCATACGTTACATTACATTCATGGGTCTAATATTTGTTGTGCGCTGTGCAGGTCTTAATGCTGACAGTTAGAAACATTGAGGATGTTTCCAGACATTCTGGATGCATCTGCATCCCAAAAACAACAGCTGCACATGGGCATTTTTCATACCCAAGCCAGCTTTGAGCCCATGTCTGATTGGCCAAAGATGTCATTCCAAACATGTTTAATTACCTTTTTAATCTCAATGAGATATTCCTGGCATAATACAAGCCAGCCCACAATTAAATTCGCCAAGACCAACACACCTCACGTACCGCACAAGCAATGAGTGAGGTGCGCCACTTTCGTAAACCAAGCGCCAGTAAGGGATTCGTCCGTTGTTACCAATTCGCGTCTTGAATATTTCCCATGTTACCATATGCCAAACTTTTGCCGTTCTTGTTCGGCAGACAAGAAAGTTTCTTATCCGTTTCGGTCTGTCGCGGTGTGAACCGAGCTTCAGTGTCAGCGTCAGGCAGCGCCGGACGTCACACTCGGCGCCTCCACCGGGCCGGACGGGAACACACGGTGTCCTCGCGGTGACTGCGGTGGCGGCGGCGGTGGTGGCGGTGTGACGGGCGCTGCCGCTGTCCCTCGCGGGGTTCGGCGGTCGAGCACCGCCCGGGTGCTCACTTCACACGCCGAAATGGCCACTCACTGGGCCGTGCACGTTCCGTCGCAACGGCCACCTTCCAGTCAGCAGGCCGTTGTCGCTCCCTTGACAGGCATTGGCGCCGTTCGTGTGCCAGGCAATGGCGCCGTTCACTCGCCGGGGAGCACACACTACCGCCGCGGGTAACGTCCTGGCGGCCTATAACTTGGCGTCTATGGTGCCCATGGCGAGTCCATGGGCAACAGTTTGACACGATCGATGACGTACCTATGAGCAGCGGCTTGACACGATTGATGACGTACCTATGAGCAGCAGCTTGACACGATTGATGACGTACCTATGAGCAGCAGCTTGACACGATTGATGACGTACCTATGAGCAGCAGCTTGACACGATTGATGACGTACCTATGAGCAGCAGTTTGACATGGTTAATGACGCCAGCCATTTGTGAGCACACCCTGCTCTGTTCCTCTTCACTCCACTGGGCCGTCGGCCGACTGACGTTAGCGCCGTGTTTGGCCCAGGCCAACACCGCCCGCCACACGGTCTCCTCGTCCAGTGCCAGCTGCCGGGTCACCATAGGTCACCACCGTCACCACAGGTCACCACAAGTCACCAGAGGTTACAACACAACACTGTCAGAACATCGACCGCCGCACAAAATCTCTGCGCCCGGCGCCAGCTGCGATGTCACCACAGGTCACCACAGGTCACTGCAGATCGCCACACATCACCAGAGACCACAACATAACACCGTCAGAACATCGACCGCCGCACAAAGTCTCTCCACTCCGCGCCAGCTGCGGGGTCACTACAGGTCACCACAGGTCACTAGAGGCCACAACACAACACTGTCAGAACATCGACCACCACACGAAATTCCTGCGCCCGGCGCCAGCTGCCGGGTCACTACAGGTGAACACAAGCTACAACAGGTCACCACGGGTCGTGAGAGAGCACCACCAGCTGTACGGCTCGGTGCCAATGCCACTGCACGGACATCCAGGCAGTGGACTCGGCAATGTGATGAACACGACGTGGAGGACGACTATTGTGCATACCACACCGCCAATTCCTGACACCGTCTGACATACCGCGTGGCATACTTCCCGTTTCGGCTGCGCTTCTCAAGCCCAATCGACAAAGTGCGATAAGGAACAACTGATTAATTTAGTTATGCGGACCGAACAACAAAGGCTCACAAATCACTGAAATCAGCAGTAATTTATCGACAGAATCGGGATAAAGTTGACGCAAATAAGAAATCAATCGGCAAGCTGATTGAGTCGCCGTATTACAACCACTACACAAATCGAAAGTGGATACTGCTGACTAAAAGAAAAAAGCAGATACGGCTACTGGAACCGGCAGCAGTCGCATCGTTCCTTCGTTCAATGAGCAGGGCGGCACAGCTCATCGGAAGGGCCGACGAAAAGGGAACAAATGACGGCCTTAGAAAGTCATGTTCGTTAAGGCTTAAGGGAACATTAGAACAAGGGACTGCCAATATCATCATACGCCCATTTGATACGTTATGACATGCATGTTATCCTCCTTTATGGAGGAAATGGACGTCGGAGAACGTGAGAAGAGTGGAAAGTCCCGCCAACGTGATGCTGGTGGCTGGCTCGCTGTTATTGTTTATTGGGTGCTCCACGACGCACTTTATGCACGATCACGGCTAACGACGCCGCCCATACCGCTTCGCCGATGGCTGCGCGATTGGGAAATGTTCCGAGTGGTGCGGGTGTCGAACCCGGGACCTTTGGTACCCAGAGCTGAACACCTTAACCACACAGCCATCCACGCCCCGTCGTGGCTGGCTCGAAACTCCCTATCACCTTGAAGGTACGTTAATTGCAGGAACGCTACCACCTCAAGTGCATACTGAGCACGAACGACAGGTGCATACGAAAGCGCCGAGGGCCGTCTCCCTGCTAATAACATGCAAATTCGACACCAGGCGCCTCTATGTGCGACAAATCAACACACAGTTTCATCATTAGTCTACCAGGCGGATCAAAAGGAAACTATGACACAAAGACAATTGATACCCGGCGCCTCGAAGTCGGGGAGCAAGTTCACGGGCAAGGCAAACACAGGCGCCGGCGATCGGCCCGACCGGAGACGGACGCCAGCCGCGAGCGGAGGCTCGGCCACCTGGTCGGACGAGATGAGGCGGATCATGGCCTTGCGCGGCAGGTTGAGGAAGGCGGCCGTCTTGAAGCAGTCGCCGGCGCGCTCGCCGATGTACGACAGGCACTTGTTGATGAACGAGCTGCCCTCGCCGCCTGCCGACAGCGCGGATGTAAGCCGACGCCGACGCCGGCACCGACCGTCGGGCCGACGGTGCCGACTATCGACGCGAGCCGCGCGTGAGCCGCCCGTCGAACGCGGCACACACAGACGAGATCGCCACCTCCCAGCGGTGTGTTTTGAAACGCTTAAGTGTGCACCATTGTATTGTAGTTTAGGGGCGCATCAACTGCAAAG
This sequence comes from Ashinkailepas kermadecensis, assembly GCA_034440615.1. NCBI lineage: Eukaryota > Metazoa > Arthropoda > Thecostraca > Neolepadidae > Ashinkailepas > Ashinkailepas kermadecensis. The sequence continues at coordinate 21,576 of JAOTOM010001565.1, read as the reverse complement.
GTCATATAGCGTGAACCATTTTACAAGTCCACCACATCAGGCGTAACGTGACTGGAAAATCCTAATATTTAAACAGGGTGATGCAAATCGACGCAAAATGGCATTTGTTGTGTGTATAGCTAAACGAATAGACTAATCGTAAAGAGGGTATCTCGTATGGAATCATATCGCTCCTGGATATGAAACACATTAAACTGTCTAAATGACGAACTGTGTGTGTACAACGCAGATCCGGTGGTAATTACGTCGGCTGTTCGCTGCTGGTGGTGGGTGGGGGGGGGGGGGCTGTTGCCTGGTTCAGACCTGGAAAACCAACAACACACGCAACCGCCGCCGCCCGACGAGTTCGGCACGCATTCCTGGCCGATGCGACTGACAAATGGACGGACTGATATTGGGCCGCGGTTCACGCAAACATGCCACGGGCTGACGCATGGACGTGGCGATATTGCGCGCAACTTCGACGATCAGTTGCAAACATAAAAACATCCCCACGGGTATCACTACGGGTGTAGAAACATCACCTGGTGCCGACAGCTACATCGGCACCTGTTGGTTGGTTATGGGTTTTACGACACGTCGACCGTTGAGTCATGTAGCGTCGCCAATCTCTCACGCCGATTGGTCGCGGGCGAAGAGTAGCGACAGGTGAGACTCGAACCCACAATCTTTCGATTGTGAGACGAGCATCTTACCCTTAGACCACTCGCCCCCTATCGGCACCGTGGTAGTTCGCACCGCGTCAGAGCCAAGGCGGACTTACAACACGGGCGCTGGTCCGGACGGATACTACCCACCACCGCTGTGGAAACGTATTGGGCTAAGTTAAGCTTGGGCAATTTTGATAGCATGGGTCATGTGTTATTTTAGGGTAGATTAAGGTGAGGTTAATGTTGGTTGCTAACAGAGCAATTTTTTTAAAAATTATCACAATGTCCAGATACTTCGGGATAAAGTTGACTCGATCAAGCCCAGCACCACAGGGAAGGTTTGCCATGCATTCACTGGGATAAAACGAGGCCACCCGTGCAGAGGATCTAGCTAGTGCCGGAAAGCTCCAGACATTCTAGTAGCCAACCTAGCGACATTTTTAAGGGAGTGGGAAGAGTGCAAAGCTCCCACCTCAAACAACAGCTTAATGTTAACTCCAAAGCTGCATCATGCGATTAGAGCACCATCCGCTTCTTCCCTCTCCGCTTCTTCTCCCTTCCTCTTGCAAACTACCTCCGAATCAGACATCATCTAATGAAATGCCACTCTTAAGTTGTAAGATCACACATAGCAAAACGTTATTTTAGCCCCAACCCGTGTGCCGAATTTTGCCATCTCCCAGGGTAAAGGGGGATTGTTGCGACCGCACGACTTGTTCCAAACAGAGCGTGACAGTGAACCTGAGTGAAGCGAAACAAGAACGAGCACGTTCGTTTGTTGTGACAGGATCTTGTAATGGACAGGACATTTTTGTACCCTGGATAACTGGCTAAGCTGCAGTGACACTGGGTTGAGTTTGGTGACACTGATAACACATGAGTTCGAGTGTGGCCAAGAATTAAATTTAGATATATTCAAAGCCATTGTGACGTCATCTGGTCATAATTCGTGTCAGTTCCGGAGAAAGAAGCCAGGGGACATGTCTCTTTGTGATTTGTTTTCATGTTTGAACAGGAAGTAACATGAAAGGCCCATTTTTTTAAAACCTGCTTCCAAGAACTAGTCACCGCCCTTTACCTATGTATCGTAACCTAGAGTTTTGGACAATGAAGTTTTTCAGGATTGGACATACTTTTCACGTAACAGGACTTAGGCAGATAAAGACGAAGAAAAAACAAAACCTTGGAAAAATGTGTCAGTTGCTCATCATGGTCGTCACTTTTCTCTACCAAGTGTCTCTTTTCGATAAGCTGAAAGCTGGAAGCTCCTTTGAATTGCAAGGCTACATCGCATATATCCCCTGTACACGTCATTCAAATGAAAAATAGCTATGCAGCTCCAGTTTTGGGCTGGAGCTCAGTAAGTTGAAGTGCACTCGAACAGCTAGGTATTTTGGCTAGCTACCTACCCACCTAGACAAGCAGCTTAGATTATACTTGTTTCTGATCGTGTGTAGAAGGGTACCTCCTACCTGCCCAGGTATCAACGGGATCAATGCTATCAGGTACCCAGGTATCACTTAAAAATAATGTGGGGGTCGGGAGACAATGGCTGCACAAACAAAAATGGTGAAATAGTTCAAACGCCGCAATTATCCTTTTGCACCGTTCGCTTCTCAGTACCACCGTGTTGGGTCTTTGCCGGATTGTTACACAGTGAGTAGGTTCATCTGCTGTGTTATCAAATGTGTTTGTTTGTTTGTATATTGTGGTTTAGGGGCGCATCGACTGCAGTGGTCATGCAGCGCCCACGTTATCAAATTTGGAGACAAGTGATTGCTGAATCAAGTGAACATTAATGTGCTTCAACGGAAGACAGATCACAAATATTTCCAAATAAGGTTCACGCGAACCTGCACCAATGAAGCCGTGATGCTTCACCAATGGCTATCGCAGTGGTGGCAGAAATATTCAGATGTGTTCCACACTACCGGTAGCAACTGATCATGTCGACATCATGGCCACCTAGCGATGGGAGGTGAAAGCTCACCAAAAATGGCAGAGGCTGCGTTACGAGCCACCCCCTCGAATTGTGTGTGGTCGCCACCCCCTCTACCTACCCCTTGCCCACTGCACGATGTTGCTGATGCCAAGTTGATACATTGCTGCTTCAAAGCATACATCAGATGAGATGCTGATGAGCCTGTAACTAGAATTCATTCCGGGAAACACGTCGAGAAAGCGTGGCACAAAACACGCCTCTTCAAGCCAGAGCTCCAATGGCGCTGATTAGTCCATGCATGCATGAAGAACGTGCCGTGCACACCACATGCACAGGACACTAGCACGCCTCAGGAAGAAGAACCCTACGCACCGAAAGCAACCGAAACTGACGAGCAGCAAACTGAGGAGCGAGCGCGCCACAGGCAGAGGCCGGAGCAGGCGTCACCACATGCATAGTCGCACATCGAGCACGTGCATCGGTTGTTACCTGTTCACCTCTACACCGGGGTTAGTGACGGCCAGCCCTGCACCAGTACCGGCTCTGTCCGCCCTGGACGGCGGGTCCGGCTGGGGAACACCGACAGGTCAGCCGCCGCCCGCAGCCGGCGGTATCGCCACACACGTGTGAACAGCCTGAACACTGCGCCAAGCCTGCACGTCTGCCACGCACGTCAGACCACAGGTCAGACCGCAGGTCCCAACACAGGTCAGACCACAGGTCAGAGCACAGGTCACAGCACGGCTCAGGTCACGCGGCGGCGGGAAGGTGGAACACCACCGCAAACAGTCGTAAATCACTCCTCGACAATGCGGTCGCCTGGCGCGCGTGCGGACATTGTCAATCACACATGGCTTCACGGAACCACACAGCTGACAACTAGTGTCTGGCTGGCACATGATGTCCCATGTTATCAGGTGTAGTGCACGTCCCACCACACGTCACGGAACAACACAGCTGACTAGTGTTTGGCTGGCACATGATGTCCTGTGTTATCAGGTGTAGTGCACAGCCCACCACACGTCACCGAACAACACAGCTGACAACTACAGTGTTTGGCTGGCACATAATGTCCTGTCTTATCAGGTGTAGTGCACACCCCATCACACGTCACGGAACAACACAGCTGACTAGTGTTTGGCTGGCACATGATGTCCTGTGTTATCAGGTGTAGTGCACATCCCACCACACGTCACGGAACAAGACAGCTGACAACTACAGTGTCTGGCTGGCACATGATGTCCTGTGTTATCAGGTGTAGTGCACACCCCACCACACGTCACGGAACAACACAGCTGACTAGTGTCTGGCTGGCACATGATGTCCTGTGTTATCAGGTGTAGTGCACACCCCATCACACGTCACGGAACAACACAGCTGACAACTAGTGTCTGGCTGGCACATAATGTCCTGTGTTATCAGGTGTAGTGCACACCCCACCACACGTCACGGAACAACACAGCTGACTAGTGTTTGGCTGGCACATGATGTCCTGTGTTATCAGGTGTAGTGCACATCCCACCACACGTCACGGAACAACACAGCTGACAACTACAGTGTTTGGCTGGCACATAATGTCCTGTGTTATCAGGTGTAGTGCACATCCCACCACACGTCACGGAACAACACAGCTGACTAGTGTTTGGCTGGCACATGATGTCCTGTGTTATCAGGTGTAGTGCACATCGCACCACACGTCACGGAACAACACACTGACTAGTGTTTGGCTGGCACATGATGTCCTGTGTTATCAGGTGTAGTGCACAGCCCACCACACGTCACGGAACAACACAGCTGACAACTACAGTGTCTGGCTGGCACATGATGTCCTGTGTTATCAGGTGTAGTGCACATCCCACCACACGTCACGGAACAACACAGCTGACAACTAGTGTCTGGCTGGCACATGATGTCCTGTGTTATCAGGTGTAGTGCACATCCCACCACACGTCACGGAACAACACAGCTGACAACTAGTGTTTGGCTGGCACATGATGTCCTGTGTTATCAGGTGTAGTGCACACCCCACCACACGTCACGGAACAACACAGCTGACAACTAGTGTTTGGCTGGCACATGATGTCCTGTGTTATCAGGTGTAGTGCACACCCCACCACACGTGCTGGTGGCCCGCGACACAGACCGGCACGACCCGAGGCGGCCGCAGGACCATCCGTTTACTGTAACCCACCAAGCTTGCTTCGTATTCCGTCTATTCCGTAAAATACCGATTCAGTGGCAGGCATCAGGGCTTCCCTCACCAATATATGAAAAGAAGCAGGCGCAGCATTGTGCATACCTGCTGTCCTGAAGAGCCTGATAACCAGCAAATGGCACCTCCCTCCCCAGACCGACTTCATCAGACGTCACCAGCGTCCTTTGTCATCCTTGAGCACGTGACACCTCTGCACCTGCACAGGTGAAGGACAGCCACAGGATGTCAAGCCCAAAACTACCTCGCTAAATTATGACTACTACATCGTCCCAAGCGCCAATGTGTCCTTCAGCCCAGAAAATGCCAACTATGGTTACGGGCTGTCTACTCATGTAGGTTCGATCCCATGTATCCACATGCACGCTATGCATGTTGGCTAGATCACAAGATGTATCAATATTAAGGTATATGCATTTGTTGGCGAGATCACATGCACTCACACATAGGCTATGCATATGTTGTGCATATGTTAGCCAGCATATGCAGCATATGTGCATATGTTGGTTAGCCTGCGATCACATGATATATACGTGCATACAAGTTGACGCATACATGTTGATCGCATGTATCCTTACATAGGCTATGCAAACATTGGATAGATCGCATGTATCCACATGTAGCCCAAACAGACGTTGGCGCGATCAAAGGAGCGACATGGACAAGTGCTGCTGCCGCTGCATTGACATGTGCAATAGCCGTGAGCTCGAAGGTGCTGCTCAATCAATAACCATGAAAGCAGGAGCAAAAACGACCAGAATTTTGGGTGCGTTTTTTTCACAATTCGTGTGCGGATTCCGCCGCGTGTGACGTTGAATATCCAGCGGGCTTCAGCCGCGGGACGATCTGGCAAACTTCGCGCCGTAGGAATTGTGCCAGCCATTTGTATTGCCATGGGTTGTGGACGTCCCATCCTAACTTTGAAAAAGCAACTCACCGTCGGTGAAATAAATACCCATAAATACCTTTGTGTACGATTCAGCCCAATCGCATTGCCTTCACAAAAATATCCTCCAAGTTCCTATATCTATCGTGGTCTGATTACCATGTCCCGTATGGGTCTTCATCTAGCACGAAACCACACAGGACAGTGCATGGACAGGACAGCTTATAACAGTCCGCACGTTCCTCGCGAAATCCACGAAATATAGGCTCGGATTTCGTGAGGAACGAATTAAGAACGGCACGTAACATCGCAGCCCGCGGAGTTCGCGAAAGAAATGTGACAACGAACACACCCTTTGTATCTCCGGTAGACGAATTACTTTCACGAAATAGCCACCTGGCGGGGGCAGCCGGAAGCTTACGATATAGGTGGCGGTGACTGTGAGACGCAAACGTATGTTTAACAGTCAGCTGCTTAATGTGCTCCGGGCCGGTAGAGCATATTGTTCAATCTCTGATGCACAGGCATTTAAAGAAGAAAGGAACGGCCGTTCATGTGTCCGGTTGACACTTTTATCATAGAAAAGTTTGTCTTTCTGCTGATACTAATTTACCGGGCATCGAAGCAAAACAAATAATGGCACCTTTTGGCTGGCCGAACAAAAAAAAGTGCAGCCCTGAGAAGGGCAGAATCATCAGCATAAACAATCATTAATAAGCGGAGGTGACGATAAAACAACAAAACATTTGAATAATTCGAAACTTTACATTATATTGTCATCAGTAGTTATCTTGATGTTCAATGTGTGAACCGGGTACGGGACAACTAGACAAATCCTGATATCTTCCCATTGCAAGTTCTCTGGTAAGAACCACATGCTTAAGCG
>JAOTOM010001565.1:0-10000 GCA_034440615.1 Ashinkailepas kermadecensis | reverse complement strand
CTTGTGAGCACGCAGAAAGCCTGTGGCTTGTGAGCAAGTGGAATGGAAAACTTAAAACTCAGAAGGCTGCCATTCAAAAATGAAATGTGTTCTTCAAAAATTAAAAGCTTTACACTTATAAAAGTCAAAAGGTATGTAGCTTCTCGTGACCAGGCCTGAGCTTTGTAAAAATAAATAGGCCTATATGATTTGACGATAAATTAACACGTATTAAGCCTTCTCTCATAGTATGCTGAATTGGTAATATGCATAATCATTTCAAGTTCGTCACAAACAAAGTCACGAGAAGATAGTTCTGACCTCAGGATTGCTAAACACCTTACCTACCTCAGTCTTTTCCAGGAACATTTCCCATTCAAACTCGGTCTAGCATGCCTAACACTGAGAGCAAGTTAAAAAAATCATCTGGCTACTTACCTCAATCCATAATACTCGCTATCTCCACACATCAATGAAGGAAGGACGCGCGGTTCACGTACAATTAACAAAGGTGGGACGCCTCAACATATGGCTCCAGCATAAACGCACAACTACAGCGAATGTCGCATGCGCGCCAGAAATGTAGAAGCCCGCCTGCAGGGAAGGGCAGACGAAAACTCACACATTACCAATATATTCCACTCATGATCGCTCAGAAATCCACTAAAGTTTGAACTTGTTGACTTCTTGCGAGGTATGTACAGTACGGATTGAGGAAAATGAGACACGGAATGGAAGGCATGGTAAATTATTGTGTAATGCTTGGCTAGCTGCTCAAGAAGTTGCCTGATATAATAATAAATATATAATATCCAGCAAATGGTCCTTCAAACCATCGGTCCCTAACGTCTTGACATTGACATTCGGTACTATGGCAACAAGAAAATATCATCGATCACTTGCCGTTTTCTGCTTTCCCTTTTTGTCCATGAAGGATTTTAACGACATACGGTGGTAAGCATTCTGAGCGTAGAAAAGTAAGATTTTTATCGGCATTTACGAGCAGGTATTTAGGTAAAAAGACACCTTGGCCACGTCTGTTTGGAGAAAGCAGCACAATTCATCTTACCTGGTCACCATAGGGGAGGACAAAAATTATAAACCCATGAAACTTAGAAACTCACCAAAATTCACACCTTGACCACTATCCATTGGTATGATTCAGCGCCCATCGAAACTAACTAGCACCATTCGGTGCCAATCAGGCATCCATATTGATACTGTTCAGCACTCATCGGCAGGGGCCAGGCCACACCGTACACTGACCAGGCCGCACCATACACTGACCATGCCGCACCATACACTGACCAGGCCGCACCATACACTGACCAGACCACAATGTACACTGACCAGGCCATACCGTACACTGACCAGGCCACACCATAGCACCGACCAGGCCACACCATAGCACTGACCAGGCCGCACCATAGCACTGACCAGGCCACACCATACACTGACCAGACCACACTGTACACTGACCAGGCCCCAGGCCACACCATACACTGACCAGACCACACTGTACACTGACCAGGCCGCACCATACACTGACCAGGCCGCACCATACACTGACCAGGCCGCACCATACACTGACCAGGCCACACCGTACACTGACCAGGCCACACCATACACTGACCAGGCCACACCGTACACTGACCAGGCCGCACCATACACTGACCAGGCCGCACCATACACTGACCAGGCCTCACCGTACACTGACCAGGCCACACTGTACACTGACCAGGCCACACCGTACACTGACCAGGCCGCACCATACACTGACCAGGCCGCACCATACACTGACCAGGCCGCACCATACACTGACCAGGCCACACCGTACACTGACCAGGCCACACCGTACACTGACCAGGCCACACCATACACTGACCAGGCCACACCATACACTGACCAGACCACACCATACACTGACCAGGCCGCACCATACACTGACCAGGCCGCACCATACACTGACCAGGCCTCACCGTACACTGACCAGGCTGCACCATACACTGACCAGGCCAGACTGTATACTGACCAGGCCACACCGTACACTGACCAGGCCGCACCATACACTGACCCCGACCATACATGAAGGCCGCACCATACACTGACCAGGCCACACTGTACACTGACCAGGCCACACCATACACTGACCAGGCCGCACCATACACTGACCAGGCCACACCGTACACTGACCAGGCCTCACCGTACACTGACCAGGCCACACTGCACACTGACCAGGCCGCACCATACACTGACCAGGCCACACCGTACACTGACCAGACCACACTGTACACTGACCAGGCCCCAGGCCACACCATACACTGACCAGACCACACCATACACTGACCAGGCCGCACCATACACTGACCAGGCCACACCATACACTGACCAGGCCACACCATACACTGACCAGGCCACACCGTACACTGACCAGGCCACACCATACACTGACCAGGCCACACCATACACTGACCAGGCCACACCATACACTGACCAGGCCTCACCATACACTGACCAGGCCACACCATACACTGACCAGGCCGCACCATACACTGACCAGACCACACTGTACACTGACCAGGCCACACCGTACACTGACCAGGCCACACCATACACTGACCAGGCCACACCATACACTGACCAGGCCACACCATACACTGACCAGGCCACACCATACACTGACCAGACCACACTGTACACTGACCAGGCCCCAGGCCACACCATACACTGACCAGACCACACTGTACACTGACCAGGCCGCACCATACACTGACCAGGCCGCACCATACACTGACCAGGCCGCACCATACACTGACCAGGCCACACCGTACACTGACCAGGCCACACCATACACTGACCAGGCCACACCGTACACTGACCAGGCCGCACCATACACTGACCAGGCCGCACCATACACTGACCAGGCCTCACTGTACACTGACCAGGCCAGACTGTACACTGACCAGGCCACACCGTACACTGACCAGGCCGCACCATACACTGACCAGGCCGCACCATACACTGACCAGGCCGCACCATACACTGACCAGGCCACACCGTACACTGACCAGGCCACACCGTACACTGACCAGGCCACACCATACACTGACCAGGCCACACCATACACTGACCAGGCCACACCATACACTGACCAGGCCGCACCATACACTGACCAGGCCGCACCATACACTGACCAGGCCACACCATACACTGACCAGGCCACACCGTACACTGACCAGGCTCACCCATACACTGACCAGGCCAGACTGTATACTGACCAGGCCACACCGTACACTGACCAGGCCGCACCATACACTGACCAGGCCGCACCATACACTGACCAGGCCACACTGTACACTGACCAGGCCACACCATACACTGACCAGGCCGCACCATACACTGACCAGGCCACACCGTACACTGACCAGGCCACACTCACCGTACACTGACCAGGCCACACTGCACACTGACCAGGCCGCACCATACACTGACCAGGCCACACCGTACACTGACCAGACCACACTGTACACTGACCAGGCCCCAGGCCACACCATACACTGACCAGACCACACCATACACTGACCAGGCCACACCATACACTGACCAGGCCACACCATACACTGACCAGGCCACACCATACACTGACCAGGCCACACCGTACACTGACCAGGCCACACCATACACTGACCAGGCCACACCATACACTGACCAGGCCACACCATACACTGACCAGGCCACACCATACACTGACCAGGCCACACCATACACTGACCAGGCCACACCATACACTGACCAGGCCTCACTGTATATTGACCAGACGACACCATGCACTGACCAGGCCTCACTGTATACTGACCAGGCCTCACTGTATACTGACCAGGCCACACAATGCACTGACCAGGCCACACCATGCACTGACGAGGCCACACAGTACACTGACCAGGCCACACAGTACACTGACAAGGCCACACAGTACACTGACCAGGCCACACCATACACTGACCAGGCCACACAGTACACTGACAAGGCCACACAGTACACTGACCAGGCCACACTGTATACTGACCAGGCCACACCATGCACTGACCAGGCCACACAGTACACTGACAAGGCCACACAGTACACTGACCAGACCACACCATACACTGACCAGACCACACCGTACACTGACCAGACCACACCGTACACTGACCAGGCCGTACCGTACACTGACCCTGCCCGTGTAGATGTACGTGATGAGCTGCTGGAACACGTCGGGCCGGTAGGCGGGCAGCTTGACCACCGTCAGCGAGCCCTGCGAGCCGGGTGTCACCGTGCTGCCGGCGATCTTGCACACCTCCTTGCGCTCCACGCGCTGGAAGCTGCGACACCTGTGGCGCACCAGTCACCAGGTTGGTGGGTACGGATCAGTGGCACCAGATGGCAGCGCCGCACCACTTCACTGTGCGGCGATATTCGATGCGACTCCGCAACGTGCACTTGTGCTGAAAAGGAACTCTGCCAGCGGCGGGTGGTAGACACCGGCCGCTGCCTCAGCCTGCAGGCAGAGAGGAAATGTGGTGTGGTGGCATCGTCAACACGGCTAGATTTTCACTTTAGAGTTCTGGGTTTGGAGAGGATATTTTTTGGGCCATCACTTTCAAAGAGGATAATTCGGTTCTGTTTTATTTTGTACCGCATGCTCCCACTCTACCTGGGTATCCTCACAATCCATTTTGATTGATAATTTAAAACATGAAGAACTAGGAATGCCAAGTGCAATTTCATGAGTGTCAGATATGACCCTAGTTTTCTTAAATCGTATGAATGGGTGAGGGGTATATAGAGGGTATGCTGGATGAGCGACGGCAAAGTGTTATAAAAGCAGCTATGTCAAATCCTATGTCTCTCAGTCATAGATGCATTCCTTGAGTGTTCATAAAGCCATATGCCTTCAAGCATGCATGCAGAGATGGTGATTTTGGATGCAATACAATCACCAAATTGCATTACTAAATGCAGAGATAAGAATAGAGACATCTTCCTGGGACTGCGCCCATGACTACAGAGTGCAAACCAAGCACTTCAGCTATTTGCCACCTGGGATGGGTGCCAAATGCCAGCTAGTGTGATCTGTATGCCAGGCTGCTCAAACACGAATACTGCTGCAAGCCACTTTCTTTTAACAAAGACCGAGAGTACTCCAGTGGAAATATCGTGATGCCGGTTGGTAAATCTCCACATAAAAAGAGCATGTCTTTCTCTGAGTGAGACAGTTGGAACTTTAAATAATATGCTACAATGTGAAACGCTGCTGACAGCTCCCCATGAACAGAAATGCCGCCGAGAATCTCTTCGCTTAAGCAAGAACTCACATGATTTCGTGAAGAATGTTGGTATAATAATTGGTTCAAAAAATGAAAATTAAAGTGCATCTGATTTTGATTCATGTATTAGAACAGGAAACCTTGCAATCATGGGTACAATCATAGCTATATTGCAACTAATAACCACACAGTGAGCTATGGCTGATGTAAAAATTATAATTATCCACAGGATGATTTTTAATGAAGCAAGATATATGTACCAGTTCACTGTCACAACAGCTCCATTTAACCTTCCGAGAAAAAGTGGAGGGCAGTTTTCTGTAGAAGAATGGTGTGATGAATGACAAAAATCAGGGCTCATTATTCCAATCCCTGATGGTTACTATATGATTGTGCACATGCAATTTCCTGTGGCAACAGACAGTGTGCAGATGCTGGCTCACCTAGCCTTCAGGATAAGCGAGTGGGCGAACACCCGCTCTTCCTGGGGTCCAATCAGGAACACAATGTCTGCCAGGTCTTCATTCTCGATGAGCGCAGATAGATCTTCGATGAGACGACTCACACCAGCCGAAAACAAGTCAGTAGATCGGCTCATGATGCACACTGCAGACAGAACTGGTTACAAAGCCATGCTTCAGTGATGATGAAACTTCCAGGGGCTATGGGTCATGGATCCATGTTCAAATCAATTTTAATATTGTGCTTTATGCATATGCCAGATATCCTGGACCCCAAAGCATCATAGGACCCCCCCAAGTCTGAGGGGTTTTCCACCACAGCACAAATTCAACTAAAATCCAATAGGTTAGTTAAACACAATCTTCAAGATTGAAATTCATGTTGGATATCCCTTAGAAGGTTGTGTCTATCTAGATGAGTCTGAATATTATGTTTGACCAGTTATTCTAGTACCTTGCAAACTATTGAGGTAAATCTGACTAGCATGTAGTTTCCTATACATTCGATACTTCCCATTTTTTTAAAATCAGTACTACAATTTTATTTTGCTAATCTTCAGGTACTTCAGAATACTGCACAGAATGCTTGAAAATGATACCTAGGGGAATTTTCTATGCTTTAACGCACTCTACTAAGACCCCAGCACATATATCATCATCTGGCCCAGAAGCTTTGGTTGGTTATTGGTTTTACGACACGTCGACCGTTGAGTCATGTAGCGTCGCCAATCTCTCACGCTGATTAGTCGCGGGCGAAGAGTAGCGACAGGTGAGACTCGAACCCACAACCTTTCGATTGTGAGACGAGCATCTTACCCCTAGACCACTCGTCCCCGGCCCAGAAGCTATATTAGGTTGCATATTCTGCAACTGTTTTCTACAGCCTCCTTAGTTATTGAAAAATAATCCAACCTATCACCTACCATGGCATAGCCTTCAGTTGTTTCCAATGTACCAGAGTTCTTGTTAGTACAGACTAATGAGAATGGTTTGCTTAGGAACTCAACCATATCACAATCATCAACCACTATTTTACCATCTACCTCCAGTGGCCCTACACTACACTTTTTAAACTGAAATTTGTAGAAGCTAAAGAACCTCTTATTATTGCATTATCAACATTCTCAAGCTAATTTGATTGCAGTCAGTCTTTTAGATGCCTTATACACCCAACTATTATATATGAATATTAAGGTATTCTATATGAATCTAGACTTTCCTCAGAGTTAGAGCATCTTTTGGTTTCTTAAATGCCTGCTTCTTTGACTCCAGTAAATGTTTTACTTGCTTCATCAGCCATGAAGCTTCATTAACATTGTTTAATCTAATTTGCCTATTTGGAATGAACCTATCCCGACCTTAGAGCAGTTTGTCTTCTACCATTCTCCACATTTTTGCCATCCAAAGGAAGAAGAGCACACTTTGGTATTGATTGTTGTGTTAACGTGTTGATTATTTGGGTTTAAGGGCATGCCAACTACAGGGTCATTTGGCACCCATAAGTTCCCTGTGTATACCTTGGAAACTGCACCTTTATGTTCACTGTGCATAAAGGTGCAATTCAACTAAGAGATGCTGTGATTATCACCTATGTTGATCCAAACTGATCAAAAGAATAGAGACAAAGATTGCACTCACCCAAACAGGGACATATGCTTTTCTTCCTTTGGGTCATAGATTGCATAAGCAGCTAGGCCCATCAATAACTCTTCCCTCTCCTGTACTCTTTTATTGTTTCCTCAGATTTATGCCTTCCTTCATTCTCACCAAATGTGCAATTACTGCTGCACCCTCTCTACTTCCCTTCATTACTCCTTCTAACTTATCCCCAACATACTTTACTAGGGCACCTGGGAAACAAACTTGAGTCCTTAAAAAAAAACCCCCCTCTCTATCCCCTCTCATCATCACACGTTCCTAAGCAGCATTACATTCCTATTACAAAATGAGCAATCAGGATACCTAATTCTGGAGTCTCCTACAACTAAAACCTCCCTCTCTCTCTCTCTCCCTCTCTCATCATCATCACTTGCACCTCTGTCCCAAGCAGCATTACTAAGTAATCTTGCCTTGAGGGGTAAGTATTACCCCCCCCTTGCAGTGGGGGGTAATACTTGAGGTATTACCCCCCACACTGTCTTTATATTTAAAAAAAAAAAGTCACCATCAGCTGACTGCCAGTCAGATGTTGGTGATGTCACTCAAATCTACTGAGAAAAACATCCAGCCAGGTGCACTGAATGAACCCATGGGTGTTATGTTAGGTTATTTTATCTGGTATTTCTGTCTTAAAGGGTGTTTTTGGAATTTTCGGATTTTTGTCCCGGAATACTATGTTTATGAACGTGATTCGGAAGATGCGATCATTCGTGTTCTCCGTAAATGCTTACGTCTCGGTTAATCTTAGCGATAATATCTATAATGCGCCATATATGCCACACCGCTGTTGTTTGTTGCATAATTTATACATCCCTCACCTGGCACTTCTCAGATGTGATTAAAGGGACATTCAACACTTCACGCAGCTGATTCAACACTTTCACGTCAAAAATGCTTAATTTCCACCTCTTTGCCACATAGATGACACCACCATTATTTCACCGCAACGCCGGAAAAAACTAAGCAGAGCACGGCTTCCGGGCGTGATGTACGGATGATGTCACGATAAATATTACGCTTGTTTTGAAATTATAATATATAAGTTTATATTAGTTTAGATAAGAGTAGATTGTATTATGTTAGGTTAGGTTAGGTTAGGTTAGGTTTTCCTATTTAATTATTAATTATCATACTGCTTGTTGGACAAGACCGAGCAGAAGCACACTCTTTTAAATATCACTTCGCGGTCCGTCACGATAAACATTACGCTTGTTTTCAAATTAAAATATATGAGTTTATATTAGTTTAGATAAGAGTAGATTGTATTATGTTAGGTTAGGTTAGGTTTTCTTATTTAATTATGAATTATCATACTATTTGTTGGAAGTCGTGAGGATAGACGAAACCGGGGTCACAGGGGTCACTTTGAGGTCAACCGTTCGAAAATGGCTTTGGTGTGTGTAGGTTGTGATCCAGTGCCATATGATATAATCAAACTTTGCTATAAGGACAACCAAGCGAGCTTAGACTTCCTTAAATGCCACGGAGTTCTTCCTGCCGGAGTTGTCTGCTCTAGGTGTTCCAAGGCCTGCAGGTTGCAGGAGAGTAGGCATCGGTGGGAGTGCACCGAGACGTTTCGTGTCGCCAGAAGGAAAGAGAAGAAGAGGTGTGGGTTCGTCACAAGCGACTACAAAGGAACTTTTCTCGACGGAACCCGCCTGGAACCGTGGCAAGTTGTGTTTTATTAATCTGTGGTTAGATAAAGCTGGGACCATCTCATTAAGGTATGTGAACGGTTGTAGCATTAGCCAATTGAAGCCTCAGTCCCATGCCTATGACGTCATCATACCGTACCGACGTGACTGACGTCATCATTCAAATTGAAAAGTAAGCATTTACGGAGAAAACGAGTGATCGCATCTTCCGAATCACGTTCCTAAACATCGTATTCCGAAAAAAAATCCTGGAATTCCTAAAACACCATTTAATAAAAATTTACAGGTTATCCTGCTTTCACCCCTGAATGAGCACCACACAGATCCCTTTGGAATATCCCTGGTGATGCCTTTGGGTTCATTCAGTGCACCCAGCTGGAGGTTTTTCACAGTAATTTGAGTGACATCACCAACAGCTGACTGACAGTCAGCTGTTGGTGATGTCACTCAAATTACTGTGAAAAACCTCCAGCTGGGTGCACTGGATGAACCCAGGGAGTGAGGGATAATGCTATGAAGAGTGAGGGCCAATGCTTAAAGATTGCAGCATTACTCTCCCTCTCTCTCTCTCTCTCTTGCATCACCTGAATTGCTTCCATTATAAATGTATATAATTAGGTGCATAGGCACTCCATTAATTCCAAGTTAATTAAGCAAGATTTTCCAGATGTTTTGCTCTATCTCAGTGCATTTGAATTTTATTTGAGATCAACTGCAATCACATTCCAGTTGAACAATTTAAAATATTTCTCATGATACATGTACAAAATTAGATAGTTTCATTTTGTAATCAATCTAGACATACCTAATTGGGTAAATTTGGAGATCAAGGTAAATTTGGATTTGTTAAATTTTTGTTTTGTAATAGTATGCTTTCTCACATGATGAAGATGATGCGATCACTCATTTTCACTGCAAATGATTACTTTTAAGTCAATGG